>APFE031626138.1:298461-364734 GCA_000404065.3 Pinus taeda | reverse complement strand
TCAGATTTCAGACTTATATTAGTAATATATTGAAACTTAATATTTTGCAAATCCATGTTAATATTATATTGAATTTTATTTTTCCTATAGATATTCTTGCAATTGTTTAAGAATAGAACTGTATGAATATTCTTGTAAATCATATTAACATTAAATTGAATTTTAATGTTTTGATATGTTGAACTGTATGAATGTTTTTGTAAATCATATTAACACTAAGTAGAATTTTAATGTTTTGATATATTGAATTTTAATTTTTTTAATGTGGTATAAGTATTTGGAATTTTAATGTTTTGATATATTGAATTTTAACCTTTTTTTTATGTGGTATAAGTATTTTTGCAAATAGTAGTTTTAAGGGATAGTTTTTAAGGTTCGATAGAATTTTTTTATTTTCGAGTTTATATGGTATAAGTATTTTTGCAAATAGTAGTTTTAAGGGATAGTTTTTTAAGGTTTGATAAAAAAAAATTATTTCGAGTTTATATATAAAGGATAGTACAAGATTCAAATCCAAAGTTTACTGTTGGATGAGACTTCAATTCTTTTACTGCTATCACTATTTCTTCTACTACTATCACCACTTGAACTAAAAAAACAGAAATCTCTAATGGCTAGTTTAATTCATCTAATTCTTTACTAAATAAACATTTTGTCAATTGAAAAATTGCCTGGGAAAATTTCTTGGACGCCACCCTTGGAATTAGGTTCAACCAAATAAATCTCTTCGACCACCCTTGGAGTTACTATCCCGGGATAAAGACCAGATAAACAAACATATTTCCTCGGGTACATCTACCCGACCTAAATAAACCCATAGATAAACAAACATATATCCTCGGGTAGATCTACCCGACCTAAATAAACCCATAGATAAATCCCTTCCGATAGATCTATTTTTTTATAAATATTCTTACCAGGCTGGAAAAAACACTGTCAAACGAATATAACTGTACACTAACCTGAAGAAAACTGATATAAATATACCTGCGGGTTAACATGACACCATTAACCGAAATCGTACTAATTTTACAAAATCTAACACCTTACATTTAAATTTCAATTTAATTTTTACCATCTTTTCCTTTCAAATTTTTACAATCCAGTTTATAATTATATTTCAATCAATATTCTTATTTATTTTCCTTGATATTTTTGGAAAATAACCTTTAGCGATCCTTGTGCAAAGCGATTTTTAAGTCAATGAAGAACAAAATTCCACAAACGCAGTCTCTGCGTGGAGATCAAAAACCCTACTCCCACTCCTAAATTTATGAAGCTTCGCGGCGCACAAAATTTTTTGCGCCAAAAACCCTCATCATGCTGCTAGCAATCGTCGCGTGTATATGTTTTATTATCCACACACAAGATGATGATAAGAAAAGAGAATTCGATCATCTACAGGAACAGATCCACAAACCCATCAAACCCGCAAAGAAAGAGGCACCGCCGGGCAAAACAGCCCCGCCACAGCCCTCCGTCAAGAAAGAACAAACAATTTTCATTATTAATGTTTAGATCTGCCCGCAAGCGCACCCGCAAAGGCAAGATCATGGAAACCTATCAAACACAAACCCTCACAGGGCTTCTCTCGGCCTTAAATTACACAATATAAAAACAAACCCTCGCAAGGGCTTCTCACGGCCCTAAATTACACAATATAAAAACAAACCCTCGCAGGGCTTCTCACGTCCCTAAATTACACAATATAAAAAGCTTAAAGCTATAGCTAACTCGAACCACAGAAAGAATCTAGTGCCAGGGTTTATAATACATTCAAGAACGAAAAACTCTCCTTCGCGTCCGATCCATGAAAACCAAGGCCCGATCTTCACTCTTAATGAGCGACACCTCGATTAACAAAAGAATCTCAGGAGAGATCGATCCTGCAGAGCTCAGATTCTCTACTACATATTTATGGATACAGAAAATAAAATCTCAAATCATAAAGATGCGCGGTGCTTCAGAGAAAGAAATAAAAGATGAATCTTAATGGAAACCAAATGAAAACCTGATACAGAGACAGAAACACTAGACAACTTCGCGCAAAGAGGATCGATCACAGCATAAATCGAATGCAGCTGGATCGACCCTAACCCTGTCATTTAAAGAACGCGCAGAGTAAATCGACGGCTAGGATCAATCACGGACAATATTATATAGCGAATATGCCACCATCCAACGGTCAAAATTGGGTTAGCTGCTTTGTCACGATAAGCAAAAGTCGGGTGGGTACGCTGGCACGAAGTTCAGCTCGGCCACGTGATGACTACTAAGTGAACGGTGATCACGGATTTAAAAATTGGTGAGCGGTCCCATCGTTTACTATCATTTCCACCTTTTTCACCCCAGCATATTTTTGTTAGTTTTTATTTTTATAATTTTCTGAAAATAGAAATATTTTAAAAAAAATTTCAACTAAATTAGACCATGGTTATCAGTGTTTTTGATGTGCAGCTATATTATTATGTATAAACAAGAGAGCCACTGCCGTGGCAGTGGTCCTGCCAGGGTCTGCCACAACAACAATACAAACGCACCTAACATACATTATAAGATCTTAATTACACTTAAGACCAACTTACACAGCGATTATACTTCAATAACAACCTGAACTTACCAAAACAGAATTAGCAGTTGGGAAAGGAGACTAAAATAAGTCGGTTAAGCAGTTGTTCACATTCAGAAATATGTCACGATTGAAAATGTGATAACCATCTGATAAGTTGCAACAATATGGAGTGCGATGGTAGCTCTCCAAATCTTGTACAACAACATGAGGTAAACAATCACGCTATGGAAAAGCAGAATTTGTTTATATAAATTATCATCTAATAGTAATTTAAGACAGTTCTCGAATCTGAAGTGTTTTGCCTCCCCTAAGGTTTGATAATTCATTGTTAGGTTTGATAATTCACTGTTTCCATTATACCAAGGTTGTTAACTCTATTCAAAACTGTGGTTATACATCTCTATTCTGTCAATAATGAATTTTTATTTCAAACACCGCCAAATTTGTTTTACTCATGCATTCTTCATGTTGGAGAATGTAAAGATTATTTTAACTTTTAATCCTATGCCATCCTCTAAATGAGAGCGTGAAAGGAGAGAGATTGTTGCTAAGGAATTCATTGCTGCATGATGCATCTATGCCACTACCTTTGTCCTACTACAGAGCTGTGAAAGGAGAGAGATTGTTGTTGAGGAATTCGTTGCTGCATCTATGCCACTACCTTTGTCCTACTACAGAGCTGTGAAAGAAGAGAACAGAGACTGTTGCTCAGGAATTCGTTGTTGCATCTATGCCACTATCTTTGTCTTACTACAAAGCTCTCAACACATAAATGTTATCAGTTCTATGTAGCAGAGCCACTAAGGATGAGTTTTACGTACCTCTTCCTGTTTATGTTGCTGGTACTGCTTTAATTCTGTCTAACGTAGCCACAAACGTATGTACCTCTTTCTTTCTGTCTTTCATACTTATAAATCTTCTTATAGTCTATGTAGCCAAACATAAAAAAGAGTTCCAATGCTAATTTCATCTCGGCGGGGAGCATTTCCAATAAGAGAACAATATCCCAATAAGTATAGTGGGAGAATGTTGCCCGACTTCTCATTCAGAAAAGAGAGTTTCAATGCTAATTTCATCTCATCTGGGAGCATTTCGAATAAGAGAACAATATCCCAACAAATATACAGGTGGGAGAATGTTGCCCGGCTTCTCATTCAGATTTAAACGAGAGCACTTCTACTAAGGTATGCTTACTCTAGGTATGCCCTTTTGCCTCTTGAGACCAAATGTTCATTCAATTGTCAACCTAAACGTGAAAGATGGCAGCTTGAAGAACCTTGAAGAAGATATTGCAGAAACCAATACTACAAAAACCAATAATGAATATAAAACCAACTATCATAAACTCATAACCTGTACAACATAGAAGAATAATGATACAATGAAATGGTTGCGGAAACAAATACTGCAGAAACCAATAATGAATATAAAACCAACTATCATAAACTCATAACCTGTACAACATAGAAGAATAATGATACAATGAAATGGTTGCGGAAACCATCGACTGAAAACAGTGGAACCCTTAACTAGGAAACCCTTAACTGTAAAACCCTTTCAACCGTGAAGCAACAGTTGTTGTCAGCAAAACCCCTTTATTTAGAGGCAAATATAACCATATAAGACAAAGAACAGTTGATTTTAAATAAAAACACAGAATCAACAATACCACTTGATAAATGAATATACATCAAAGCAAAAATCTTTCCAGATCTTTGTATTGCACAGTAAGCAAAAAAATGGATATAGCTTTGCCAAGCGTACGTATGGCTTGACAACCCACTCAGGGTGAAACATTTTGAATATTCATAGATAGCCGAATCAAAACACCAATTCCTCATTAAAATTATAGCCAGAATCCTAAGTTCAACCTAGGGTCGAAACCATTAACAACAAGAGCACTATAACATATAGTCCCTGAAGGAGGAGGATGTTAATGACTGAGACATTTATCTATAACTTAAGCAGAATCAGAACCTGGAAATGCTGGACCATTGGCGCATGAAGGGATGAAAACCCATTCTGTAATCTTGAACAAAGATGAAGGAAAGAAATGAAAACATCGGCCGGGTTGGGAATAAAAACCTGCATGAAACCAAGCTTATTCGAAGGGTAAAAAGCATTGGGGATTCGACATACTAGAACATAAATTAACATTATAATTGAAGTTTCTCGAGCTAAATGTTAAACTACACTCATATAATTACTTGTAAGCTGCCGAAATTGATTGTTGAGAACCCTAGTACTCTCCTCCAGCTGAAATTGGTAGATTCCCTGAAGTAGCAGTAGCCTTAAACGTAAACAGGAGCAGACTGGGGTTATAGAACAAAGCCAGAAGCAACTCAAACGCCCAAATCACATTTGAAGTTGTAACTGTGTAATAAGTTGAAAAACTGAAAACGAGAATCAGTCAAACCCCATGATGCCAAAGATTTCCAGCTTAAAACAACTCGCACTAGTTAAAAGCATTAGCCAAAATTTAGAGCACAGAGGTTAACCTGAGATGGGTTTGCTTAGCGAAGGAGTCAAGCTCCAGTGAATACAAAGGGTGCTGTAACAAAATCCGAGAAGCTCGAATGTGGAAGAGTGGTATGAGATTAGCACCAAACCCTCTTTTCTCTCTACACCGTTCAGATATGACACAAACCTCGAGCAGGGATCCACCTGGTGGACAAAAACAGTCCCCCATTTTAATTATGTAACCATTACCATATGAACCTTCATAATCCCAAAGGTACGCAAAAAGTTATTACACTCGAATGATACGTATAATCACTGGTTTATTATTTTGCCATGCCCTTTTGCCTCTTGAGACCAAATGTTCATTTAATTGTCAACCTAAACGTGAAGATCGCAGCTTGAAGAACCTTGAAGAAGAATGCTAGAGCATTGGAGCTATGAAAGCTGAGAAGGATACAACTAGCGAGGGGGTTAATAACTAAGAACCTGAAGAATGTCGAGCCACGGCAAAGCATGCTAGCTATGAATTCTGAGAAGGCTACAACCCGCAAAGGCAGAGGGTTACTTCTAGACTTAAGCAAAAAATTAGAAGAGCTTTTCCCTAAGGTAATAGAGCCGAGGAGGAGGTGCATGCATGTTGCCACGAAGAGATGGGTTGTTAGCTTGCCACCACGAAGCTATGTGCTGTCAACTAACCAAACTTTGGATAATAAATATTTTTCATATCTAAAAACTCGATAAAATATTCAGGTCGGCAATATGACCAAATTTTGGATAACAAAAACTTTCCATATCTGAAAACTTTGGTTATCTTACTTTTACCCAAACATGAATGTCTTGAAAACTGCGAAGCCTGCAATAAGACCCTCAATTTTGTTGTCCAATCAAAAATTACATAATAAATTTTATATTATTTTCTAATATTAAAACTTTGGTTAAAGTTGTGATGCACATAAATATTTTTTGGTCAAACAAAGGATTAATACACAGTCAACGCTCTATCGATCGCTATTAGTCCCAGGCAGGGACTAATAATAAGTGTCCAACTAGATAAGTTTTAGGGGAGGAAATAATTTTATTTTTAAATCTGGAAATTGTAACATTTTTTTAAATAATTAATAAAATATAAAAATTACTACAATTGTCTAACGCAAATCACTTGACATTATTCTACAATGAAAAAACTCCATTCAGAATCAAATATATTATATTAAATAATTTTATTATTTTATTATTTTATTATTTAAAATAGTTTATTTTCTTTCCTATAGATAGCTCTCAAAATAAACTTTTATTATGAAGTTTGAATTTCAAGAGAATTAATTTCAAACCATTCTGAAGAAAAAGCGAGTTCTACACGCATATTCTCACCAGCCGTAATGGCAACATTCCAAAGGAAACAATCAAGACATTCCCTTCAACCAAATGGATGTGTTTTAAAGATTTGCAGTGGGAGGTTAATCAATTTTATATCTAGTTAGAATTTCACAAGGGAAATACTTATTTTTGGTGGAGTAGAAAAAAATTAATGTGAATATTCTACGTATACAAAATCAATAAAAATACAAGCACTCAAATTTTATATTGAAAAAATAAAAACATCAAAGTCACTCCTCCCACATTCTGCAAATGCAATCAGCTCTTCCCCTCCAACATGTAATAGGCTCATTTCACCTTCTGATAAAGTTTCACAATCAACTTTAGACCTAGTAGGATTGTTTGATAAAGTTCTCACAATAAAAATACTCAGTTGATAAATATAGGGAATAGAATTCTATATTAAAGAAATAAAAATATCAAATCAACAAACTCCTCACGCATTTGACTCTTCAGCAAATGCAGTCAGCTCCTCCCATCCCGACATTGGACTTAAATGCCTCTCCACACAGCTCCTCCCATCCCGACATTGGACTTAAATGCCTCTCCACAGCCAAAATCTTCATCATGTTGGAACAACAATTCTTCGAGTTAAATTCCATGCCAGCAAAAATATACAAAATTTTGAAAACTTCCAACTTAACCTATACATTGAAGCATAAGGAAGACTCTGCTTTTAAGATGTTATGCTTTGTAAAAATATGGGATTATACTTTATTAAAATATGGGCCTTCGGCTTAACTAGAAGAATTTAGCCAAAGGCGATTTTTATGTAATTCTAGTTTTCTACTAGCAGCAAACCGAAATTTACATTAATACAATTTTCTCGGTTGTTATAATAATAATTACATATAAATTAGCTTATAAAAAAAAAAAATTCAATAATTCCGCACAGGTTTGGTTTGTCGTCAACGGAGGATCTGTTAAGTCATGCAAGTCACGAGTTCGAGTCTCGTCTTACTCAAGGGCCGTTCTTCTTACCCGACGCTGGGCGGTTCCTCCTAAAGGTTATAGTGGGAGTTGGGCGGTTCCTCCTAAAGGTTATAGTGGTAGCCGGTGGGAGGTTGGTGCTGCAGCTTCAAGAGGTTGTGGAGCAACCACAACAGGGGAAGTTGAGTGGAGATCGAGTAGAGGCATCTACTCATGCAAAGACCTCCAGTAGGGGGAAACTTCGAGCCAGGTGGGCTGAGGGATCACACGCAGCCATGCTTTCAGGTAGGAGGTGGGGCAATATAGAGTGATCGTCCCAAGGAGGAGGGGAAGGATCCTTGAGGTACCCAACCTCTTGGATGAGACCTTGCTACAGGAGCCCCAATGTGGAGTAGAAGGAACTGACTGATTGGGTAGAGACAGATGTGGATGGAGCGACAGAGAGAGTGACAGTGCAGGGAATCCCAAGACAACGTATAGCTAGCAGGTTGTAGCAATGCGAGAGGCACAAGTGTTTTGTACAGTGCTAGGTGGCACAGAGAGGTGTGCAATGGTGCGAGATGCATGGAGATGTTGCAGTAGCGTAGATGTCAGAGAGGGAGCACTTGTCAGTAGCAGGTAGAACTTCAGTATCAAAGTATGTTTTAGCCCAACAAAGTGGTCAGTTAGCAATGTTTTTGTTCCAAATGTTGTTGGAGCAAGTGGACCAGGTAGATGTGTTGCATGCATAACATTCCAAAGTTACAGGATCAGGATCGAGAGGAAGCCTTTCTTGTTGAGAGGGAGTGTTGAAAAGTTTGCAACAAGAAATGCAAAATTTAGAATGTGTTAAAAATAGACCTGCTAAAAGTAGCATGACTAAAAATAGCATGTCTAAAAATAGAAGTTTGGCCAATGAGGTCATTGGCCACATTGGGTGAGAGGTGAAACTGCTAAAAATAGAAAGTTCTAAAAATAGCATTTTTGGATCCCTTCCTATTTATAGCAGTCCCTAGTCTATCTATAGGAAGTAAAATTAATTTTGGTCTTAACAGCGGTTGGAAATATTAATTAATTAATTCAGTTGAGTTAATTAATTAAGGAAATTCGAATTTGAAGTCTTTGTGAGCATGCACATGAGTTGTCCCACTGATTGAGGAATTTATTCTTAATTTCCTCCATTGATTGAGGGAATAAGTATGAGTTCTATAATGAGAGAATCAGTTGACTTAATTCTAACTAGTCAAGCTCAGTCAGATTATTTTAACAAGTTGTTAAAATAATAAAATATAGTTTGTTAATGCTTACATGCATGTGACAACTATTATTTTAGATAACTGAGAATTCACTCATGGATAATTATTTCATGTTAGTTTTGTCAGAGACCCAATTGAGATCAGATGTGGGACAATGTACTATCAGATGCTTGGATATTTCTAGTAAGTATTCCTTGCATGGAGAAGGATCTATTATAGGAAATTGGAGGACTTGTGACCTATATATTGAGGCCTAGGTAGTCCATGATTTTCATCTTCTAATTGAAGATCATTAGGATCTTCTGATTACAGAGAGAGCATGATAGCTATTGAGTTGATTCTTTTTGTATGTTGTTGAGGATCTACACTTGATTGATAATACATGGTTGGGGTTTTATGCTGGCACTTTCCCCTGGATATATCTTGTGTTATGTGTGATTATTTCTCTTGATCAGTTATGCATGTTTCTACTTGTTGTTGCTCATGAATTCGATTATGCTTCCGCTTAATGTTTTGTAGAAGTAGAACAAGTATTATGCTTTAGGACATTGCATATATCGGTTTGTTTTATAGGTGAAATTTCTACATGGTATCAGAGCTAGCTGACCTGTAGAAAAATTCTACATGGTATCAGAGCTAGCTGATTTGTAGAAAAATTCTACAAAATTCTACAGATTCGGCAAGCGTACATAGGTTTACAGCAGCTTTACATTCTAGACATGTAACTTCTAAAGGATTGAAGTTAACTATCTAGGCAAACTCAAAAAGAGAGATATGTTTACAAGAAGTGGAGCTAGAACAAGCGATATCAACAATGGAGGGATCTCTATAATACTTTGAACTTTTGCAGGCTCTTTCAATTCCTCTGTAATCAATGGTAGATCTTCTGGAAAAAGAACAAACAACAAAAGACTGGTTTTCTTTAATATCAGTAGATATTATTATTTTTAAAGCAGGAGGCTTGGGATTAGCGACTACCCAGTGTTCGGGAAAGGTGCGGTCTTCCCATCTGATAGTTTGATGTTTTAATTTTTGATTCTTTGAATCTATGAGAAAAACAATGCATGATCTAGAATCACGACTGGGGGTATGTCGTATAACTAGCCATAAGGTATTTGTGTGCCGAAAACTTCCTCTGGATTATATGGCTATGTTATGTCTTTTTTGGTGCATATCAAACCCTAAGGTTTGAATCTGTAGTTGCAGGATCTGATCTATTGTTTCGTCAAAGACATAGACTGAAAAATTAGGATAACGGTCAAAGTATACTAGGCCATGTGACAGAGGGGAAACTATACCTCCTATCAGGGAATCGGTATACTTATTGTGGGTAAGATCATGGACTGTGGCCAACACAAAAGTATTTAACCCTTGATGAGTCAAAGGGTTGATCCCAATTCTGATACATCCCAAATGCAGATATTTGGTTTTTAATCTCATAACCTCGGCCTGTAGAGCTTTTGGATCTAATAGAGGAATAGACTGGATATTTTCAGAGTTTTCCTGGATCTAACTTATAGATTCTTTAATAATAATTCTGATGGCGGCTTTTAAATGAAATATAGATAAATCATCATAAACTTCAGAAGCAAAGATACTAGGTAATTGCCAGCGAGTAGAGGGCTATGACTCTTCATATTCAAGTTCTGCTTGATTTAAGACTCTACTAGAACTTGATGCAAACATGTCCCTAAGAGGGTTCTCTTCTGCGGATAGCTCTCTGTCTTCTAATTCTCGAAAAGAAATAGACTTTCTGAATGAATCCATTCTTAATATGAGTAATGTTTTAGAGTACCAACCTCTTGAACCAGACGTTAATGGCCCTGATACAAATTTTAGACCAAGGGCTTCTATCACAAGCTTGCTTTAACTCTTGGCCTTGCTGTGTCTCTTTGTTTGTCTTCACAAATCAACTCCTGGTGAACCTGTGGTGAACTTAGTGCGAACCTACTCAGATCTTTCACACTCTGTGACCTCAACTCACGGCTACCTCGCCTAACAATGGTCTGGCGTCCCTTCAATCCTTTGGCGAACCCCTAATGAACTTCAAGTGAACTTCGAATGAAGATTGTATGACAACCACTACCACAGCAGACAATGAAAAATGCGCACAAGTATTATCTATATATATATTATATATATATATATATATATATATAAATATATATATATATATATATATATATATTAATATATATAATTATTATATATTAATATATATAATATATATTATAATTTATTATATTATAGTTTCAACAACGCATCATTGATAGATATATTAAATCCATGATGAAAAGTGCATTTAAAGTGAATAAAAACATTTTGACTCTTTTTAATTTATACCATATTATTTCATTACATAGTGTGTTGTACCATTAACATTATCTTCATGTGCTTGCACCTAGTACATGCCATGTGTCAGAGTCAGACATTATAAGAACTTAAAGTCTAATGGAGTATTTGGTTGGCATGGAATTTTTATTAGTTTTGCAATTAAGTTCGTTTCAATTTTTAACATATATATTTACATATTTATGCTCTATGAATAAAATGTATTACTTAGAAATGTGAAAAATTGTGAAGTTATATTTGATCACTTCTTTCGCTTGTGTTTACATGGAATTCAATACTTTGGTTGATAAATTATCAAAAAAGAAACTCTAAAATTTAGGACTTCATGCTAAATTGTTCTACTTGAGTTTAGAAATGATTTTCTTGTCAACACTCTTTCTAAGTCAACATTTTTTTCTTGGATTAGTTTATATGTATCATATGTAATAGTTTAGTCAACGTTTTTTTGGATTAGTTCATATGTATTATATGTAATATGAGTCATATCTTATACGCTCCCCAACCACAGGTCGTCGAAGTGCGGGGGGTCTGTTGTACATGGTCATGCTCGCAATAGATCATGTAACCCAACCACTGTGTTCCACTCGTAGATCTTGGCTCTATAGGTAGTCGAAAATTCACCTACAAATAGTCGGACACCTTCACCTACTATGGCTGCATTTTTAAACCATCTTTAAACTTTGTGATTTTGTCATGAAATTGTCTTTAATTTTTAAATCGTCTTCAACTGATGCTTTTGAATTTAATTTATATGTTATTATGCTTCTAATTTGTTATATATATGTTAAATTACGTTTATGATTTATAAACCCTCGACAAGGTGAAGTTGAGGATCACAAGTACAACATCTATCCTTTTGTGGGACGATGCTGCAGTCAGTGTCACACTAGGGGATGTTACAGCCCAACATACATGGATCACATGAGAGCTGGGTAAAATATCTACCAGTTCGCCTATTAGGCATAGTTTGTCTTTGACACTAGATAGCATCGATAGGTTGATCAAGACATACCAGAGGGCGGGCCTATAAAGCTGCCTCCTACATTTCATATAGACAATTAGGAGGCAGGAGGTTAGAGGCCCACATACTTGGGAGGCGTTGAAAGACACCAACAAGGACATTGATGTTCATGGGGAGCTGTATGACATCCCTCTGGAGCGTCATGCTAGACATTGAGGTTTGATTCCACTTAGATTTTTTAAAAATGTTGATGTGGCCCCTTTTGTTTATGATCGATTCATTGGAGCTTGGGGCCAGTTCCCCCACCATGACCAAGTCCCCCATTACTTTGCAAAGCATATATATGTGGAGTTCGTTCCACATATAAGGTCAGATTACACCGATGCCAAATTTGAGTTTTATGGACCCAGCAAGGGACGTACCTATGATCGTGACGGGACTCATAGGGACCCTAGGCATGTGCCACCACCTCTGAGATTTTTGCCACTATCGTCTTAGAGTGTGGTATTGTTGACAAAGCTAGAGGAGTCATCACAACTCGGTGCTAAGACCAAGGATACCATTGCAGATAACATGCAGGTAACATTGGCCAATGCACATGTCACATTGCGTGGAGAGATGAGCACACCACCATTGTTGCCTCATGACCTACCAGTTCCATTATATGATGATTTATATCTTGCAAGTCTACACGTTGACCAACATTTGTCATATGTATGTGTGTCGTGATCCCATCTGTGACACTTGGAGTGTGCATGACCCACGTGACATAAACCGAGTACATATATATGAAACTGTTGACTCTTATCATCAAATTTTACTTAATTGTTTATATTGATTTAGTTTGTATTAGATTGCATTTATATTAATAAGTTCATGATAACATGTAGACACAACCCAACTAAATGGATGAGCTTATCAGGTCATCTAAGAGGGCAGTTGATCAACTAGACCAGCCTCCACTAATGCATGTTTCCATGGATTCTCCTCCACCTCCACCTCATAACACTCATGTGGAGGAGAGTCACTATGTACAGCCACATGGACCACCAATTGAGGTAAACATTTTATTCCTAAGATTTCAACATTTTCTTTTTTTAAGTTACATGCATGTTAATTAATTTGTAGACTAATTATAATTTGTCCTTGTCATTGTGTACACATGTCCATACACAGAGTGTTATCGATTTCGTAGTTATGTGGATGCATGAATGGGATGTTGGGTATAGAGGCATTTGACAATGTGGGTCCATCGATGCAAGCCCCAATCTTTGAGCCACAGGCAAGGGAGCACCAAACCTAGATTCATCATACCCCCATCCTATATGACTTGCATTTTGACTCGAGTGAGGTTAGCGGATTTATATATGTAATTAAATGTGGTTCAAAGTCATTTATGTCTAGATTGTCTATTTTGTACAAATAATGATGTAATTAGTTTGAATTTGAATGTGTTATATCGCAGTATCGGATTATGGATGATTACTCTATGCAACAAAACTCAAATAGGAGTTTTGGTGGTACTTAGAGTGGATAGTTTGTATATTTTCAAGCCAATTTCATAGGGGACATTCACATGTGATATAAAATTTGTATATTTTCATACATGGACAATTTATTGATGTACATGAACATTATTTCAATTTATGGATGTTTATTATTTTAGTTTATGGATGTTCATGTAACATTTGTAATTTGTATATATTTTCATATGGACAGTTTATTGATACATTCATTATTTTAATTTATGTATTTTTATTAATTTTTTAACGGATGTTCGTTGAATTTCAATTTATGGATATGTTAATTATTTCTCTAGTTTAAAAAACAAAATCTATATAGTATAAGTTTTATTAAAAAGTATAACAATTTTGATTTATAGTTTCATAGACTAAGAAAATAAGTATAATTTTAATATGATGCAAGTCACTTTGATACTTAAAATGAACTAAAATATATCATGGTTGAATTAAAAAACACAAATTATAGGATTGAAATAAGTTTTAAATTCAATATTAAAAGATGTCTAGTAAACAACAAATAAGTTTTATTCAATTTTATTTCTCTTGAGATCATGTACAATAGCTTAGTCATAACATGATATTTAATTCATATATGTATTGGAATTCAATATACCAAAAAACAAAATTAATGATATATGTTTCTATAATTTTATATATAATTTTATGAACTTTCCTAAATTTACTTGGCTATCTCAAGGTTCAATTAAGAAACACAAATCAATTTGAATGTCAACCTATCCACTCAATAATAATCATTTTGGAGTCCCTGGGAATCACAATCTCCTTAATTTCCAACCATGTAGCACGCCACAAAACACCCAAAGTGATAATGTTTCACCTCTACTATTAGATTTGTAACCTCAAAACCAGCTAAAATGATAGCATATCCAGAATTTAGAACTATATATGCTTCACCCCTACATGCTCCTTCTAATGTAGCCCCATCAAAATAACCAACAAGTGTTGACGACCCAATTACCTTACAAGAACATATTCTCCTAGGCAGCTTCAGCCTTCATGGCCCTATCTCTTGAAAGAAATCCAAAATCTTCAGAACGGAAAGCCACACATCAAGGACAATATGTTCGAAAATCCTAATATTTTTTATCCTCCATGTCTCAACAAATATAAAAAAAGAGTGCTCAAAGTTCTTTCCATCTGTCAATCCACTTTGAAAAGCTCTAAAATTAATACTTCAACTAGCTTTGAAGAAAACATTTCCGGTCTCCACATTTATGGTGATTCCCTCTAAGTAATAAATTGGATAATAGGGAACACCCCTCCATAAAATTATACTCTTTCACCCCTCTTTCAACACATACAACAAATTACTACATCTTTCACTCCCATCGAATATGATCATGTCTATACAAACTAGAACAAAAAAACTCCCCAACTCTCAAAAGTTAGGCTAGCATTGAACTCCAACATATAGAAAATCACAACCACTGAAAAAGGCACCATAATCACCATAACAACACTTTGAACCTAAATAATATATACTCTTCCATTTCAAAAAAATTACATATACAAAACTATAAATCAAACAATAGATTTATGAAATTTTAGGAATGAGAAACCATCAACAAGTAAAATAAATATATAGACGACAAAAAGAAACTACCTTTTATCTTTAATAAATATAAATATATGAATAAATTCATTATAAAAACATACATTATTTTATAAAAACATTACCAGCTTGTTAAGAAAAATCACAAACAATTTTATTTTAATAAATAATAATGATAATTAATTTTATATCGGAATAGATTGTACATCCAACTACATATAAATTGTAGATTAAACAAGTAACAACTCACTATACAGACATATTCAAATTATACACCCAAACAAGTGACTATTGGCAAGTACACAATCCGTAATAATTTAGTTATAGACTCAAATACACCATAGATTGTACATCCAACTACATATAAATTGTAGATTAAACAACTCACTATACAGACATATTCAAATTATACACCCAAAAAAGTGACTATTGGCAAGTACACAATCCGTAATAATTTAGTTATAGACTCAAATACACCGTACACCCACCCACATACAAATTAAATAACCAAATAACAAATATAGGATATTCTCATATATATATATATATATGCATAGAATTCTTTTCGAGCTTGATACTATACACGGTATTAAATTAAAAAAAGTATATTACAAAATTAAATAACCAAATGATATGGGAGATTCTCTACTATATATGCATAGATTTTTTCAAACTCGATACTATATTAAATTTAAAAAAATATATTAGGTAAGTGAGATTATTTAATTTTACTGATAATTATATTTAATCCTCATCTGCGCAAATTTTTAATAAATATATATATAATATAATATATAATATATCTCGAGGATGGGGACCGGAGAAACTAAGTCGCGCGAAGGATTAGGTTAGGGTTTCAATCTCTCTGCAGGGTTTTCATCGATCAGCCTGTATGCCCGCATCCACTGATACCATCTCTCTTCCGACGTTATATGGCCGTTTATGCTGGGGGTATTAACGGAAGACTGTAGACTGTTAACGACGCCCGGCATTTGACGGTTTCCAACATTATCTGCGGTCCGTTTTTCAGCACAGAACTGTCGAGTCTCGCAGGTATATTCTCCGGTTCGAGGTGTCTTTAGATCCGGATAGCAGTCGGCAATGGAGGACATCGACGTCGTTGACTATACTGCCAACCCATTGGAAGGGGTCTCCATCTGGTGCACCCCCTTGCCACATCAGGGGGCTTGTACAGCTCGGGCATCACAGATCAATTCACCCCTTTTCTGTTTGGAGACCAGCATCCGGCTAGCTCAGTCGTCCTTTCGGATGAACCACCGACATGGCCGGCTCTATCCACCCCTCCTCACTCTCCGGCAACCCTAGGTTTTGTTTCCGATTGTCTTAACCCTAACCCTGATCATTATCCTCTGGTTCCGGGCTCTATGCCATTTCCGCTTCAAAATCCTCCATCCCTCTTCCCGTCAGCCGGTATCTCGTGCCCTCTTCAACCCCCTTCTGGCAGCTTCACACCCGTACCTCCGCTCTCAGGCCATCATTCTGTATCTGGCACCAGAGGCCCCTCCTCTGCACGACTGCATCCCTCACGGCCGACTCTATCTCCCCGGGTCGTCATTACAACAATCACCCTGTCCGAAGCCCTAAATGAAGGAACAAGTGCTTCAAGTCCAAGGAGGACGATGTTTTTCTCAGACTAGAAGAGGACATTCGGATAGGCGAAGCCATGGAATTTGTTGATCGGGTACTGGTCGGGCGCATAAGGGGCCGGAACTACATAGCAGCTCGCTTGAAGACCTGGGCGGCTGAGGTCTGGGGCCACCATCTGGCGGAAATCCCCTTCGTGCAGACTTTCATGCAGGGATGGTTTGCTATGCGTTTCGCTCGTGCTGATCATACCAACTGGGTTCTATCATCCTTTTGGCATTTTGAACATGCCCCGGTTCTATTCAAGAGGTGGACTCCATTATTCGACCCAGAGACTGAACAGATTGGAATTGGTCCGGTATGGATTCGTCTCCCTGGGCTACCTCTCCATTTCTGGTCAGAAGATGTATTTCAAAGAATAGGTGATGCCATTGGCACCTATATGGACCATGATAAATCATACCAGCAAACGGGCATGATGGCTTATGCCAGGATTCTCATTAACCTGGACACGAGAGGAGGTCTGCTCGAATCCATTACCATCCAGTGGAGAGACACTGCGCGCAAGCAGATTATTGATTATGAAGGCATTCCATATCGTTGCCGCAGGTTCCATAAGGTGGGACACTTATATAGGGACTGCTCACTCATCAGGAGAGAGAGACCGACTGACAGGGAGGCGGAGACGGAACAGCCCCAGGACGATATTCCTCGGGCACAATCTGTTCAGCACAATGGGGATCATGAACAAACACCGAATGGGGAGGAACATAGGAGCTGCCCAGAAGAAGCCGAAGCAGCTGAGAACTCAAATGCACCTCCTCCTACATCAACAGCTCCTGAGCATCCACTGACTGATCACGCGGGCCTCAATCATTCGGGTAAGTCCTATTCATCACCATCTCCAACTTCTCCTATTACATGCAAGTCGATGGGATTTCTATCTCATAATATCATATGTTCTGAACCATTATCTGCATTGTTAACATCTTCTCCTCATCTTTCGCTCATCCACACACAGTCCTCTCTCACATGTTCCCTGTCGCTCCCTTCATCGACGGCCCCTCCTCTGAGGATCTTATTACCACAAGCATCCCTCTCATCTCATTCGGACCAGTCCTCCCCGCGGTATGATCTTTGTCCCCGCACAAAAGGCAGTGAATGGGATGCTATAGGCTTTAACTTGGCTAGTGTGCCCTTGACCCTCAAGAACTCTCGAGGCAGACCCTCCCGCATTTCCAAGGCCAGACACGCTGCTGATGAAGAGGTTGCCCTTGGGCGACAGCAAACTATTTTTGGGGCCCTTAGAGCAAAGGACGGCCCTATCCCCCTCCCTCCATGAAGATTCTTTCCTTTAACTGCCGAGGTTTTTCTAGTTTAGCCAAAAAACTAGCGCTGAAGAGATTACTCTCATCATCCTTGCTGGACATCATCTTTTTACAAGAAACTCTCTGCCCGGCTGAACCCCTCACTAAGACCCTCACTTCCTGGTTACCCAACTGGTCCTTCCATGCACTTGATACATCTGGTCGATCAGGAGGATTAGCCATTGGGGTTAATAGCAGAACTGTGGAGGTTCAGAATACTTTTGGAGGAAGGGGTTTCATTGGGATCGACATCAATTCACAATTGGCTGGAAGGAATATCAGAATAATCAATGTCTATGGCCCATGTGCCGACCGTGCTAACTACTGGAGGCATCTATTCGAAACAGACCTATTCCGGGATGACAACATTATTCTTGGGGGGGATCTCAATTTCTCCCTTAGCTTCAGTGAATCATGGGGGCACCTTGCACAGGTCGACTCCCTCACGAATACTATGACTAACCTGCTGGAGGAACACAAATGGGTCGACATTCCTTCCGCTAGACTTCAATATACTTGGTCGAATAACAGAAGTGGTGAACATAGTCTGGCCAGGAGACTTGATCGATTCCTAATCAAGGAATCCTTATTTAACGACCTTCCCCGCATTCGACAATGGGTGGGATCGGGGGGCATATCTGATCATCGACCTATCTATTTAGAAGCAGAGGACTCCTCCCACAAGATCAAGAGCCCTTTCAAGTTTAATTCCTCTTGGCTCTTGGACCCCTCGTATATTCAACTGGTCCAAAATTACTGGCAGTCCAACCTCATCAGGGAGGAAGAGGATTTCTCAGCAGGCTTTGTTCGGAAGCTTTCAGAGCTGAAACAGATTACCAAAAATGGGCTCATCAAAAGCGCATTCAAGACAATCAGACATTGGAGGAGGCTGAAAAGATATTAGCTGAATTTGAAGAAAAATCTTCAGGGACTTTCCCTTCCCCCGAATGTAAGGATAAATACACCTCTCTCATTACAAAACGCTCTCAGATCCTACGAGAAAGAGAGGAAAGTTGGAGGCTAAGAAGTAGAGCTATCTGGTTCATGGAAGGGGATGCAAATACTAAATTCTATCATAAATTTGCCAATGGCTGGAAAATCATTAACACTATCTGGGAACTGAAGAATGACCAAGCGCTTCTGGTCTCTTCCCAACAGAACCTGGCCAGGTTGGCCACAGAACACTTTCGAGGCATCTATAAAGCTCCTGAGGAAGTTAATATACTAGAAATCATGAGGGTGGCTGAACTCTTCCCCAGATTTATAGAACAGGATGATTCAGAGGAATTACAGAAGGAAGTGACCATGGCAGAATTGGAAGCTACCCTGAAATGGTTTAAAAAAGACAAGAGCCCTGGTTCGGATGGATGGACCATTGAATTCTATCTCGCTTTCTTCGATATCCTAGGTAATGACCTATTAAGGATCATGGAGGACAGCAGAAGGCGAGGCAGGATATCCTCTGCCATAAAATCGACTTTCATCGCTCTCATCCCCAAATCTAATGCGCCTGGCACTTTTGATGACTTCCGGCCCATTTCTCTCTGTAACTGCCTCTACAAGATCATTGCTAAAACCATAGCCAATCGACTCAAACCCATCCTCTCGCAACACATATCCTCTGAACAATTTGCTTTCCTTCATAACAGACAGATCCACGAGGCAATTGCTACTGCCCAGGAACTCATGCACACCCTTCAAGTCAAAAAACAGAAAGGTATGAATCTCAAGGTGGATCTGTCCAAGGCCTTTGACAGAACGAACTGGCTCTACTTACGACTGCTTCTCACTCATCTGGGGTTCCCCTATAATTTCATCAAATGGACTATGAGCTGCATCATAGATGTATCCTACAGTGTTCTACTTAATGGGGAAGCCACCACTTTCTTCACTTCTGAAAGAGGACTGAGACAGGGATGTATGCTCTCACCTCTACTGTTTTTACTTATCATGGAAGGCTTAAGCAAAGTTATTTCATCAGCTCGCGACAAACATCAACTGTCTGGCATTAAACTTGTGGAAAATTTCCACCTTACCCATCTATTATTTGTTGATGACATCTTGATCTTCTTGAATGGCAGTATTGGGGATTCTACCACCCTTCATAACTCCATGCTCCTCTTCCAGAAGGCTACTGGTATGAGAATCAATGATGGCAAATCAATGATTACTACAGTTGGCTGTACAAATCATGAGATTGTATTTGCTACACAGCGCTTCCCTTTCAGCAACTTGACATTGGCGGATGGCATTAAATACCTTGGTTTCAGATTGAAACCAAATGGCTACAGAATTGCTGACTAGTTATGGCTCATCGCTAAGGTGGAAAAGAGACTCCAGGTATGGTGCCATCGATACCTCTCCCGGGCTGGCAGACTGATTCTCATTAAGGTTGTTATTGAAGCCACACCAGTCTACTGGATGGCCCTTACCTGGATCCCAAAAGGCATTCTGAACAGATTACAACATATTTGTTGCAGATTTCTTTTGATGGGTCAACATCCTGGTAGACTATTTTCCTGGGTCAAGTGGGATACCATTGCCAGACCCAAGCGATGGGGAGGCTAGGGTATTAAGAAACTCAATTTTTTCTCTAGGGCACTGGCAGCAAAACTTGGATGGAAACTCCTTACTTCTGATGGACTATGGTCGCGGGTAGCAATCACAAAATATATCAAGCCTTTAAATTTTCAAGACTGGAGTTGCACTCATCATGGACCAAACCATAACATCTCCATCATATGGAAAGCGGTCATCAGCACTCTAACACTGCTTCGGGATGGATTGACTTGGCGCATTCGGGTGGGCAATGCGGTGTGAATTGGCTGGACCCTTGGGTGGGATGTGGCAACATTCACAGGCTTTCTAACGGACTCATCAGACACCTGAATGACAGAGGCATCACACATATCATGCACATTGGAGATCCAGCAAACTCCACCTTCCTCCAACAGGCTTGGTCCAACGCTCAACAACTGGAAATTCCGGCACAATGGCAGGCCGAGTGGATGCAATACACGGATGCTCTCACTCAAGCTCACATCAGGCTCACTAAAGGCCCTGATGAAATCATTTGGGCTTTTGCCAAACATGGAGTATATGCTCCGAAGCTGGGTTACCTAAAACTCATGGAGCCTCATTGTCCTCAGAACATCCACCCCTCATGGAAAGCATTATGGAAACTTAAGTCTGCTCCCCGAACGCGCTTACTCATGTGGAACATTTTATTTGATAAGATTCCTACAGGTACGAATCTTATGAAGAGATCCTTTCATGGACCCTTTCGCTGTCATCTATGTCAAGCAGAGGAAGAGAGCACTGTACATTTATTCCTGTATTGCAACATTACACTTCAGTTTTGGTACAACCTCTCCAATCATTTCCCGCACTTGAAGAACTAGCAAGGCAATAATATTCTGGAAGCATGGGAAAACTGGTTCCTAAATCACTCGGGGAAATCCTGTAACATACCTCTCCTCGCCTGCTGGGCAATTTGGATAGCACGGAATCAGGCTATCTTCAACCAAATAGCCCCTCATTGGCCCACCATCCTTCAACAAACTATAGCAGATTATAACTTGATACCTGACGAGGAATCCTCTGCCCCTTCACATATCAATAGACAGTTAGAACTCGATAAAACAAAGCCATGGGCTTTCTTTGACGGATCTGCCCAAGATGAGGGATGCGGTGGTGGCGCCATTCTCTACCTCAACGACTCCCATTGCTATAAGATTCAAATAAATCTAGGCAGAGGCACTAACAATTCTGTCGAACTTTGCACGACAAAACACATCATTCACTTTGCTATCCAAAAACAATGCAGACACCTTCAGTTGTTTGGAGACTCTAAAATTGTATGCAATTGGCTGAATGATGCATCTCAATGTCATGCTTTTTCGTTGAGGCACATTTTAGATGAAGCAAAAAGACTGACAGCTTCCTTTGAATCATTTGTATGTCATCACATCTACAGGGAACAGAACACCACTGCAGATCAACTCTCCAAAGAGGCAGCGCACAGACAAGGAAACAATTGGTTGATACAGGAGGAGATCGATGGCACTTACTACCATCATTATCACAGACCTTTTGATGACCACATGGTTGATGGGCAATAGTGCCCACCATAGTATATTTTGTTTATAGTTTGTACATATATCTTTTGACTAGATCTAAGAACTGCACTATACTTAGCTGATATTTACAGTATATATATATGGCTCTCTGCGTAGAGCACGGCTATAAATCTGAACTCTCACAGTACAGAGTTTTGATATGCTCCCTACGTGGAGCCAATTATGCTTATTTTGTTTAACTTTTCCAGCAGTCCAAGAACTCGTCAGGCTCAGCTGACTATATACTAAATGCTTCAGGCATATACAAAATGTAATTTCTTATCTATAATAGAAATTACAACTTTTTCCCAGGGGAAAAAAAATAATGATTTAACATTATATATATATATATAGTCATCAATATAATATTTAAAATATGACCGTATATATATTTAACTAGATTTATAAAGTTAACATATCATATAACTAGATATATTATAGTTCTATATAAATTATGTATAACCTAACAAAATAATTTCTATAACTATTTAACACAACATAACTTGTTTTTCTTTGTGAACTTCGCAATGCTTCCTCTATTTATATTAATTTTCTAAAATCATAGACTTCCATTTGTTTTAGGTGGCTTACCTACCCAAAGGAAACCAGATAGCCACCTGTCTGCATTAAAACTTGTCCAAAATTTCAAAAGGTTTTTTGCTATCCATCTAGCGGCATTGTTTTGACTATCTATTCTACTGCTCAGATAAAACAAATTAAACAAGTGAATGCATATCAACAAAATTCTATCAGATTTGAACTGGACGCTGCATCAATCCTCATTTGAAGTTGTTACTGGGGCTAGCTCTTTGGCACTGGAGCTAGGCATGTCACTCCTCATCATATCTTGTAGTGTCTGCTCAATTCTCCTCTTCATATCTTGTAGTGTCTATTCAATTCTTCCCAAGGCCATGTTGTTTCTATAGGTTTGTATCTACACTGTTGCTATTTCCTGAGTAGTTCAGCCTTGTCTGGGTCCTTATCCTTGTTTTTCTCCTATGCCTTTGTTCCATCACCAGCTACTTTTTCTTTATTCGGGGTCATGGCCCGTGCCACCACATTCCTCATTACCCAATACTGCTATATGGTTTGCCTAAAGAGGGAGTGATGGCCTCAAGAATTCCCTAGATCGGGAACCATTCTTTCCCACTCCTCCACGGGGATGTCCTAGTTCTTGATACTATCATTCAGTTCTCTCTTCCAACCTACAATATGGGCTCTGATGTCCGGCAGGTTCCTTGCCATATATTCGTCAATAAGAGTTTTCATGTGTTCACTGCCCAACTTCCTCCTTCTTTTCTTGATCAAACCGCTTGTTCCTTCTTCCTTCTTGTTATCTCTCTAGCCTCTCCTAGGTGCCATTACTCCTTGCCTCCCTGTAACTATCTTCTTCTCATTGTTCTTTGTCTTCCTCACTATGTTGTCCGTAGTGTGAGGTGAGACCTATCACATTGCCATTGCATTTGTCAAAATTATGACAGTAAAACAAAATAATTTCTTATTTACCCATTTGCTTTTTGTTATCCCTTTAATTTCTAGGGTTTGTTTCCTTTAAGATTTTTATCGACATGTTAGTAGTCCTCTCTTTGTTATGGGTTCATTCCTTTCTTAGATCTCTTACTGTTTTATTCCCACCGCAAAAGTCGGCTCGTGGCCTGTCTATTCTAGGCATCCTCATGGATTCTTCCCCAAATAAGGTCTACGTAGTTCCTCTCTTCCCAGAGTCTTTTTAATTTGTCTGCTTCTTCCCTCAGGGTGCTGGCTCTAAATACCTCCCCTTGAGATTTCTTGTTTCCCTGGTTCTCTATATTCCTTGAGTTTTTTCTTCCACGAGGTGCTTCCTTGTTACCTTCTGGATCCCTCCCACCATTTCCTATAGGGGTAGCTATAGTCATGCTTTGTCTGAGTTTAATTCGTGTTTTTTCTAGGATATAGACCCCTCCCATCGTAGGTTCTAGTCTCTCCCACCTTAGCTCCCTATCTCGATATTTCACAAGCCCTTCTATTTTGTCTAAACCAGGGTCACAGGAGGGTTTGGGATCCTCCTTGATAAACTCATTCTTTTTCTATATTAGTTTTCCTATATTCCTACTGAGAGTAATCCTGAGCCTTATGAGGTTGGGGAACAGAGAAAATACATACCAACTTGTAGGTCTACTGTCACTTTTGTCCACAGACTGTATCGTCACTCTTTGGCCACCTTTCCTCTCTCCCACTCTCATCTTCGTCATCTACATGCATCTAACTATGCCATGTTTTCCTTTAAGTTTTATGCCCCTTCCCCTCCTGTCCCTTACCTTTACTACCACATGTCTGGCATTATTGTCTGCATTGATCCCTATGCCATCATCCCAGAATGCTGCCCCCGGTCCTGGCTACCACCTCCTCTCATTAATACTCACTTGCTCCTGGCTGCTCTTGCTGTGTACGTGATGTCCTTGTCCTGCCACTTGCTGACATCCTACTGCCTGCCCCTCTGCTTACTACCCTGCTCTCTTCACTATCATGCTCATTCACCAATGCCCTCGTTCTCTCAGGGGTTGTACCTTCTCTTCTCTACTCCGCCACTTGCCTTCTTATCTGTCTGCTCACATCATTTCCCTCGTCTTTTCATTCTCCCAGTTGTCCTCTTCCTCTCCCTTCCCGATCACATCTCCTCGGTCCCTCTGGATTTCTTATGTTACCCCTCGATCAGGGGTTCCCCTCTCCTTCTTTCTCATGTTCTAGGTTTTTATTAAGTTTTCCATCTCCTCCATTTGGGATAGCTCTTCCTCATTTGCGTCCAACATTCTTCCTACATGAATGCTCCCCTAATTTTCCAGATTATTTACTGGTGGGTTGCCTTTCCTTCTCACATGGGTGGGTAGGATGTAGTCTAACTGTATGGTAAGTTTGACAATCTCTTGCACCAGCCAAGTGGTTCTCCAGCTACGGCTAATCTTCTCCCATTGGGTTCCTTGTTGTAGCTGTTTCACTATGTCAATTACCATTTTTGAGTCTCCTTCAACCTGTAGTTTTTGGTATTTCTCTCTTATTTCAATTTCCAACCCTTTTTTCAGTGCATGAAGCTCTGCTTCATTGTTTGTAGCATTTCCATAGTCCATCGTATAGATCTTGAGGGTTCTCCCCCTATCATCTCTGAGTACTCTTCCAGACCCTACCTCGCCGGGGTTCCCTTTCGCAGCCCCATCGAAGTTTAGCTTGATGAACCCATTTTGGGGTCTTTTGAAGTAATTGACCTCTTCTACCTCATTGATTTGGTGTTTCATGGCTAGCTTGTGCATCATGCTTTACTTTTAGGTTGAGGCATGTCATTATCTTTGTTTCTGTTGGGTTATGTTTCCAATCCTCCTCAAACCAGTTCTCGATTAAAATCATCTCTCTGATATTTTGGATAATTTGGTTCCATATTTCTATTTTTGTTCTACCTTTCTCCTTAAATATCAATATGTTTTGTTCTTTCCATATATTCCACAGAAAAATGCCTAGTGAGAGTCTCCATGCCCTATGCAGGATCATGTTTTGGTAAGGTTTTCTCCTCGAGTTCTCTATCGTTGTTTGCATGCTATTTATATTTCTATCACTAATTTCAAATATTTGTTGATGTTGTTTCCACAGGTTTTCGCTAACTTTACAGGTGTTGGTTAGTTTCTCCATTGTCTCTTCCTGTTCTCTGTAGAGGGCACATCTCGATGTGCCATGCGTTCCTTTCTTTTTTTTCAGTTGGTCCCATGTTAGTGCTCTCCCATGGCTCAAGATCCAGGTGAAGAAGGCTATCTTTGGCCATCTTTTTGTTTTCCATATGCTTACCCATTTTTTTTTCTAGATTTCTGTTATGTCCTGCTTTTATTTGGTAGACTTCTACTATTGTAAACATGCCTTTGATTCTATAGCCCCATATTAAAGTTTCTGAACCTTCTTTTATCGTTATTTTCCTTATTGCCATTTCCTTGTCATAGAGTTCCCATTTGGGTGTTTCCGGCACTTCTGGCCATTTTTCCTGTTGTTTCCACTTTCTCTAGTATCCTTCTAGTTCCGAGCACTGGTAATTTAGTATTGTGTCACCCTCATGTAAGCTGGTGAATTGGTGGATCTCTTTGAGCTACGACTGGTTGTTCAGTTTTCCTACCTATTTCCATGCTTCTTCCCAGAAGATGGATTTATCCCATACTCTGACTTCTAGAAGTTGTGCTCTCTGATCAAATCCCTGTTGGCACTAGCAAGATTCCATATTGTTGAGCCTTCCTTCTCATTTTGGCTTCTCCGCTTTCCTTCTAGGGACCTAGGCATATCATATTTTCTCTCCCATAGTTTTCTCCAAAGATCTACCCTTCCTTTTTTCCATCTCCACCACAACTTTTCCCCCTTACCTGATTCAGGATGTAAGAATCTCAAAGTCTAAGACCTCCCTCTTTTAGGGATTTTCTCAACTAGCTCCAGGATAGGAGCGCCCATTTCTTTGTCGTGCTAGGCTCTTGCCATAGGAATTTTTTGAACATGTCTACCATTTTTTGGTGGACTGTTTTAAGGGTGGCTTGACTGGTAATTTGGTATATCAGGATGGATTAAAGCAAAAATTTTAGCAGAATGATTTGGCTCAGAGTATGCAATGCCCTGAATGTCCAGTTTTTCATTTTCCGTTGAATCTTTCCCATTAAGGTACTCTAGTTGGCCACTCTATTTTTTTGGTTATTTAACTAGATACCTAAATACTTTGTAGGGAAATTCCCAATTCTGAATCCCATGGTTCTTGCCAAGAAAACTTGGGAGGGTGTTGGGGTGTTGAAGAAATATATATCCAATTTATTTTTATTTATCTCTGTACTAGAAGCACTTGTAAAGTCTGTGACGATTTCTATTATTTTTTTTGCTTCTTTGAGCATTGCTTGTCCATACAGCATGATGTCATCAACAAATTATTGGTGGGTTAGAGGGAGATCATTTCCCCAAAGTCTTAGGCCCTTATATTGTTTGTTGTATAATTTGGCTTTTATGAGTCTTCTTAGTCCTTCTACTGTAAGGATAAACAAGAATGAGGATAACGGGTCGCCTTGCCTAAGCCATCTGGTCGCATTGAAAGATTTTGTAGGTGATTCATTAAGCAGTATTGACAGAACTAGAGTGGTAATCATTGACATTACCCAACTTATCCATCTTTTATCAAACCCAAATGCCTTTAGGATTTTTTGGAGGTATCCCCAATTTAGTCTATCATAAGCTTTCGCTAACTCTAATTTTACCAGCATTCCTTTGGTTTTTCAATTTTTCAATGAGTCTATTGCTTCTTGTGCCACCACTATGCCATCTGTTATTTGTCTACCTTTGACAAACCCTATCTGTTCCTGGGAAATCAACCCAAGTAGTATTGGTTTTAGTCGGTTCACCATTATTGTAGCTAAGATTTTATATATAACATTGCAAATAGCTATAGGTTGGAATCCTTGTGGTTCTTCTAAGTGTTCCATCTTTGGTATCAGGGCTAGAAATGTGGCATTCAGAGCTAGATGCATTCCTTTGGATCTGTATTCCTCCACTGCATTCACATTGTCTTTGCTCATGAAGTTCCACGCGGCTTTAAAGAATTTTGAAGTGAATTCATCAAGCCCAAGTGCTTTATTCTTTTCCATAGTTTTTATTACCTCCTCCACCTCCACTTTTTTTATGACTCTTAGGTGAGCCAAATTCTGATCTCTATTTACTAGTTTGGGGATATGTTGACTAATTTTGCAAATTTTGTCCTCCCTTCTGATATTTGGTTTTGTCAGGAGCCCTTTGAAATGTTGAACCAATAGATTCTCCATTTCGTCTTTCCAAGTTAGCCTGTTGCTTTGCTAGTCCTTTAGGGAGAAAATTATGTTTTGTTGTCTATGCTACACCATCTCTTTCTGGAAGAATTTCGTGTTCCTTTCTCCTTCTTTTAGCCATTGAATTCTTGATTTTTTTTTCCAAAGAATTTCCTCTTGTTTTCTCCTTTCTTCTAGGTTATTTAGCACTAGTCCTTCCTCTTCTGCCAGCTCTTTGCTTCCTCCTTACTTTATGATTTTCTGTTGTATTTGTTTAATCTTTATATGCAGTGTTTCTTGTTCCTTCTATATCCTTCCAAACTCTTCTCTGTTCCATTTCTTTATCCTCCCTTTTAGGTCTTCTAGTCTGAGTTGGAGGGTGTGCATTTGGTTTCTTCTTTCCATCCTAATATTCATCTCTTTCCACCAATTCTTCATTTTAGCGATAAAGGTGGGTTCTCTTAGCCAGAACACCTCAAACCTAAAGGGGCTATTATAGTTCTAATGGCTCATAACTATTTCTAATTTAATAGGCCAATGGTCCGACACTAAACATGGGAGGACTGTTGCTTCATAGAAATAATCTTTTCCAATGAAGTGTTCTATTGCTAAGAATCTGTCTAACATGCATGCTATCTATCTACTCCCTCCCCTTCAATTGTTCCATGTGTATTTTCCATTTATGGTTGGAATATCTACCAATTTTAGTTTTGCTTGAAGGTCCTTGAACCTCTCCATCTCTGGCCCTTCTATTTGCAGACCTCATTTCTTCTTCTCGATTGATGTTGTCAAGTTAAAGTCGTGTGCTATCATCCATAGTTTCTCCTTGTGGTGTTTTCCAAGTTGTTGTAATTGAAGGAGGAATCTTCTTTTTTCCGTTGGGATATGATGGTCGTATAATGCAAAAACTAGAAACCATTCTCTATTTCAGATTAGTTGGAATTGTCCCTTGAGGATTCTTTTCATGCTTATCCAGTAATCTACAGTAATCTCTATAGGGTTCCATAGTATTATTATACCTTCCACATTGCCTTTCGCATCTATTGACATGCATTCACATTTCAACTTTATTTTTTAGTATTTCCTCCATTTTCCTTCCTGAAATTTTTGTTTCCTGTATGAACATTAGTTGAGGTTTTTATTTTCTTAGCCTTTCCTCTAAGTGTCTCTGTATGCCTTTACTATTGAGGCCTCTTATATTCCAATATGTAATTATCATTGGGTTTCTTGGTTAATTTGGTGAAATATCGCCGATAGAGGTACTACCCTCCCTATGTTTACTAGCATCTCTCCCATGATCTAGATCGATTCCTGTAGGTTTCTTCAACCTCTTTTCTTCCCACCTTTTTCTTTGTTCTAGTGATCTTGAGTGCTATCCTATTGAAGGCCTAGATTTTTTTCCATCTCCATTTTCCCTTGTCGCTGTTTTGCTTGGTATTGTTGAAATGTTTCTCTGTATAGTCATTTTTTCTCTTCTGGAATGAATCGTTCGTCCAATT
This sequence comes from Pinus taeda, assembly GCA_000404065.3. NCBI lineage: Eukaryota > Viridiplantae > Streptophyta > Pinopsida > Pinales > Pinaceae > Pinus > Pinus taeda. Next base: position 335,379 of record APFE031626138.1, on the reverse strand, counting down.
GTCTCCATTCATTTAGTAGTTTCCTTAACACCTCTTCTTCTGAGCTTAGTTCTTCTCCTCTACTTGTATCTATTTCCATTGTAACGCTATCCATCTTCTCCCTCTCTCCAATTTCCTCCTTCTCCGTCAGTTCGCTCTGGGCTTTCCTCTTGGGTTTTGACTTACTTTGGCTTGTGTTGTTTTCCTTTTCTTTTTCCCCTTGATATTCCATTGTTTGGGTCTCATTGTTATCTTCTTCTTCTTCTTCTCCTTGTAGTACTTCAAAGTTGTCTGTATTGCTAGGTTGGGCTTGTTGTTCTTTCTTTCCCTCGCTGGTATCCTCTCTTGTTTGTCTTCTTTTGCTTTCTACTTCTTGAAACCCTTCATTGTCTTCTTGGTTTTTCCTCTACTATTTATGCCTGCACTCCTCTTCTTCTATGTTGATTGGGCATTCCTTAAAAAGATTTCCATACTCATGACATCTTCTACATCTGAATGGAATATGTTCATAGTCAAGGGTTTGCTGCCAAACCTCTTCATGATACTCTAGCTCTACTATATCTAGAATAGGGTCTGCTATATTCATGTAAACACAAATTCTAGCGTATGATGTGTATCTAAATTTTTTTTGTTGTTTCTACTATTTTGACAAAACTTCCTATTGTGTTTCCTATGCCCTCTAGAATCTCTGGGTCCCAGAAGTCCATTGGGAGGCCAAATAACCTAACCCATACCGGGGCTGCCAAGAATTTTTTCTTGTCTGGGTTATAACATTCTTCCTAGTATGTCATGAACAATCCAGTATTATAATGAAAATAAGGGTCATTCTAAAAAAAAAATTCTTTATCTTGCAGCTTTGGGAATATTCCCGCGAAGAAACCTCTTGCTCCCAACTTTAGTTCAATGTGGCCTCGGAGTTGCCATTTTTGTTGAATCCATTTGGTGAGATCATTTTTTGTCGGCCATACTCCAATGAACTTTCATATGATCACATGATATTTCATGTAACTTCTGTATCACTCCAGTTTGTTCATCAGGATTATGAATCTTGGTTTCTCCATCGCACATGGTAAGCATTTGCCTCTGCTACCTACCTGCCATCGTGATCCAAGGACAGGTCCTGGTTTTCTTATTTCTCCTGCCTGGTTACTGGTGTTCTAGCCTTCCCCTGTTGCCACATCTCGATAGGAGGGGATCTCTCCCCCCCTCTCCGCCTTTGTGATTTTCTTTTGATTCTTTGTTTCTGGGTCTGTCTCTTGCTACACTCTGTATTTCTTACAAGCGCTGCCCAACTCATGGCCACGTGGCCATTAGGGTTGCAGAACTATGACATAACATAACATAACTTGTTATTTAACATTTAAAACATAATATAAAATTATTTAACATAACATAGTTCTATAATTAATTAACATCATTCATATATACACATATACATATACGTATACATACATACATACATACATACATACATACATACAACATACATACATATACATACATATATATATTATATATATATATCTATATATATATTATATATAATATATAATATATATATATAATTATATATATATATATAAGTGTAACATGTACGTTGTGCATAACTATAACTATAACATTCGACATAGCATAGTTATTTAGCGTGTGCATGCACACACACACACACACACACACAGATATCTCTCTCTCTCTCCTCTCTCTCTCTCTATATATATATATATATATATATATAATATATATATATATATATATATATATATATATAAATATATATAAGTTCATGTTTCAACAACGCATCATTCATAAATGCATTAAATCGATCATGAAAAGTGCATTTAGCCTAGTGAATAAACACATTTAGACTCTTTCTAATTCATACCATATTATGTAGTATGTTGTACAAGAAACATTGTCTTCATGTGCTTGCACCTAGTACATGTCATGTGTCAAAGTCAAACATTACGAACTTAAAGTCTATTGTAGTATTTAGTTGGCATGCAATTTTATTAGTTGTTTATATAGGTTTATTTCAACTTTTGACATATATATTTACAAATTTATGCACTATGAATAAAATGCATTATTTAGAAATGAGAAAAAGCATGAGGGTATATTTGAACACTTCTTTTGATTGTGTTTACATGGAACTCAATGTACTTTAGTTGATAAATTATCAAAAAATGGACTCTAAAGGTCTTCAAGCTAGATTATTCTACTTGAGTTTAGAAATGGTTTTTTTGTGAATATTTTTATCTTGGATTAGTTAATATCTATTTTATGTATTATATGCAATATGATAAGGAATCCCATATACACACCCCAACTACAGGCCATCACAATGCAAGAGGTTATGTTATACGTGTTCACCTCATGATAGTTCACGTAGCCCATTGAGAGTTCATGTTCCCCTTGTAGATTCTGCCTATGATGCCAGTTGGAGTGTCATGGGCAATGTTTCTGTCTCTATTGATGACCATGCTACATATAGTTGACCTTCTTCGCCCAGTTTAGGGACACCTGCTACATTTTTAAATCGTATTTAAAGTTTATGTGTTTATGTCTTGAAATTATCTATAATTTTTAAATTCTCTTCAATTGATGTCTTTGAATTTAATGTACATGTTATTATGCTTCTAGTTTCTTAATTATATATATGTTAAATTATGTTTATGATTTATAGGTCCTCGACAAGCTAAAGCTGAGGATCAAAGTGCAACATCGATCCCTCTATGGGATGATGATAGTAGGTCATATCACATGAGAGGATGTTATGATTGGTCATACACGGATCACAACAGAGATAGAGAAGATCCTTGCCAATTCACTGACTCATGTTGCATTGTTTTTTACGTTGGATAGCATCACTAGGTTGATTAAAAATTATCGTAATTCGGGCCCACATAGTCACATAATATAGTTCATACAAAGGATCATGAGGAATGAGGTTAGAGGCCCATATTCTTGGGATGTGGTGAAAGAGGCCATCGAGGTTGTTTATGTCCATGGGGATTTGTTCAACATCCCTTCGGATCTCCACTAAAATATTTTAGTAATACTCATGCATCCCATTTTGGGTATGGTAGATTCACTATAGCGTGGGGTTAGTACCCTCACCATGACCAAGTCGCCTTTTATTTTTCCAAGAATTTATATGCAAATTTTATGTTAAATATGAGGTTTAATTACACTGATACTAGATCTCATAATTATGGATCCAACTTTGTATGTACCTATGATCACAAGAGGTCTCGTAGGGACCCTGGGCATGTACCACCACCTCTGAGTTTCTTTCCACTACTGTCTCATAGCTTGGTATTACTGATAGAGCTAGAGGAGTTGTCGCATCTAAGTGGAAATATGTGGGAGACTATTGCAAACATCATGCAGACATCATTATCTAGTGCACGTGTTGTATTGGATGGATAGATTAGGAGACTGAAACCATTGCCTTGTGACCCACCAATGCCCTTGTATGATTATTCATTTCTCATGACTTTACCCTTTCACCATCTTTTGACATATGCATGTATATATAATGATGTCATTTGTGAGAGTTGGAGGTTGCACAACCTGCATCACACAGACCACACACACACACACACACGAAACTTTTTCCTCTTATTGTCAAATTATGCATAATTATTTATATTAAATTTCTAGTTCATATTAGACTACATATTTATATTAATAACTTCATGATAACTACATGGATGAGCTTATGAGGTCATCCGAGGGGGCAGTTGATCAACCAGGCCATCCTCGACTAGACAATGTTTTAATGGATTCTCTTCCACCTCCACCTCCACCTTATATGTTCACTAATGTGGAGGAGTGTCACTGTGTACAACCACGTGGACCAATAGTTGATGTAAACTTTTGTATTCCCAATATTTCATCATTTTCTTTTATAAGTTACACATATATGCTAATTGATTTGTAGACTAATTATAATTTTTCCTTGCGATTGTATACACAGGCCCATATGCAGAGTGCCATTAATGGAACTGTTATGTGCAAACATGAGTGGGATGTTGGGCTTAGAGGTAGTGATGATGTAGGTCCATCAATGCAGGCCCCAATCATCAAGACACAGGCATTGGAGTGCCAAACGTAGATTCATGATGAAAATCCCATCCTATCTTGTATTTCGAATCGACTGAGATTAGTAGATTCATGTATATGTAATTAAAAATGTGGTTCAATATCATTTATTTCCATATTGTTTATTTTTTACAAATAATGATCTAATTAGTTTGAATATGAATGTGTTATATTGCAATACCATTTTATGGACACTTACTTTGCACGAAAAAACTCACATAGGAGTTTTGGTGGTACTTAGAGTGTCATAGTTTGTATATTTTTGGGCTCATTTCATAAGAAATATTCACATGTGTGATACAAACTTTAAATATTTTCACACATGAACAATTAATGGATGTACGTTAGGGACATTAGTTTAGTTTATGGATGTTCATATGATATTGATAATCTGTATATATTTTCATATGGATAGTTTATTGATACATTTATCCACTATTTTAGTTTATGGATTTGTATGAATATTTTTGAAGGATGCTTATTAATTTTTTGAAGTTTGTGCGTCTGTTAAAATTATTTTGCTAATTTAATAATATTCATATATGCTATAAATTTTATTAGTAAAATATATGTTCAATTTTGATTTCCAGTTTCATAGACTAAGAAAGTAAGTACAATCTTAAGCTATGGTGCAAGTCACTTTGATACATAAAATGAACTAAAATATATCATGCATCGATTTAATATTGAAAATGGAAAGAATTCCAATCATGCTAGTATTGGCTTATAGAAGGTGTATTTTAGTGCAATCAATATCTATGTTATTACAATTCAAATTTTAAAATAAATTATTTGAATTTATAAAGTCATCCATAATAATATATATATTATATATATATATATATATATATATATATATATATATATATATATATATATATATATATAGATATCAATTTTCAAAGTATTTCAATGAATTGCTTATCACAAGGTTCAATTAAAATCACAAATAGGATTGAAATTAGTTTTATTCAATATTAAATTTAAAAGATGTCATACAAAAATGAATAGGTTTTATTCAACATTATTTATTTTGAGATTATCTACAAGAGCTTAGTCATAACATGATATAAGTCAATCACATTGAAATTTAATATATATGTCAAACAACAATATATGGCAACATTTCGATATTTTTATATAATGTTATCAACTTTCCTAAATTTACAAGTATTTATCCAAGTATTTCAATCAATTTCTTATGATGGAAATAATTTTTATTCAATTTTAAAAAACTCAAATATGATTGAAATGAGTTATATATTCAATTTTAAAAGATGTAGAGATGTAAAAGTTACAAATACAAGTTTTATTTGATTTTATTATGTTTGAGTTTAACTACAAAATATTAGTTATAATGCACATTATTAATAATTCATTTGTGCTTACACTAAAATCAATGTGCAATGTTAAACTAATTACCTTGAAATTAATATACACCATATATCTAGTTACATAATTTATTAGAAATCAACATCTTCATTGAAATCAATGCATCTAATGCAAGAAATCAAATAGGATGAGAAATCAACATCTACATTAAAATAAATTCATCTAATTCACACAATCAAATAGGATTAGAAATCAACATATACACTGAAATCAATGCATCTAATGTTGCAAGAAATTAAATAGAATTAGAAATCAACATCTACATTGAAATCAATGCATTTTAGTGCTAGCAATCAAATAGGATTAGGAATCAACATCTACACTGAAATCAATGCATCTAATGCAATCGCAATCAAAAAAGATTATAAAATAGCTTCTTTAATGAAATGAATGCATCTAATACAAGCAATGAAATAGAATTAGAAATCAACATCTACACAGAAATCAATCCATATAATTTGCAAGAAATCAAATAGGATTAGAAATCAACATATGTACACTAAAATCAATGCATCTAGTGCAAGAAATTTTCTTCCCTTTCTCTTCCCCCTCCATCATATCGATATCTACATCTATCTCTCCTTCTTTGTCTCTCTATCTCACCCCCCAGAAACACACACACTCTCTCTTCATATCTCTCTATCTCTCCCTACCTCCCTCTATCTCTTTTTTTTTCCCTATCTCCCCCTTCCATCCATATATCTATCTCTCTCTGCCTCTCCTTCTTCATCTCCCTACATCACACCATAAACATACACATTTTTTCTCCATGTCTATCTATATATCCCTCCCTCTCCATATCCCTCTCCCTCTCTTTCTCTCTTTTACCCTTCTCTCCCTCTATCGCTCCTTCTATCTCTCCTTCAATCTCTCTTCCCTCCTACTCTCCTCTCTCCCTCCTCTTTCCCTCTCTCTCTGTCTCCGTTTTCACTCCCTCTTTCTCTCCATCTACCTTGCAACTCCCTCAGTCTCTTTCTCCACCTTTCTCTCTCTATATGTCTTTCCTCTTACTTCCCTCTATCTCTCCCCCACATCACTCACTCACTCACTCTCACTCTCCCTCTCTCTCCCTTGAGCCTCATCCTATAGCTCTATTAACTCTCTCCCTCCCTCTCTCATGCTCTCTCCCCCTTCTCTCCGTCTCTCCTTCTTTGTCTTTCTATATCACCCCCAAACATATACACTCTCTCCATCTCCCTTGTCACTCCCTCTCTCTCCACATTTCTCTCTCTATATGTATTGAACTTCTTCCTTCCCTATATTTTCCTCCTACTCCATCTCTCGATATCCCTCTCTTTCTTGGAGACTCTCTCCTCCTCTCCCCTCTCCATCTTTTTGTCCCCCACTCCTCTCCCTTACCCTTCTCTCCCACTCGCTCTCACTATATTTCAAAAAATTTAAAATACTTTGAGAATTAAAATATTATGTTTAAATATTTTCTATTTTATTTTATCTGATTTCGATGGTGTACAATTTTCTATTTTATTTCATATAATACATATTTAAAATGCAAGGTTTCAAATGTGTGTTGTACATTCACCTCAAGGTAAAATGATAATTTTCCATAGAAATATTATTTAAACTTTTCCAAAATATTAATGTTCCATCTACCTCCATCAAAGATACATAGAGTGCTTCATGTCTTCCAATTGAAATTGTTTATGTTTTATTTATTTAAAAGTAGCTTTAGGTTATGATTACTTCAACATTTTAAAATATAATATATTATTGGTTAGATTCTAAAAAGAAAGGTTAATAAAAATTAACATATATTGATCAGCCTCACATGACTCTTTGTGTTAATGACTGCCCTTTGTTAAACTCGCCTATGGTGATATCAAACCACATTTATTAAGTGGTTTGCTAGTTATATATAATATAAGAATTTTATATTATAATTAAAGTTAAATAATATAATCTCAAAATTAATAAATTAATATTAACATTAAAATATTATTAATATTAATTAGATTAAATAATTTCAACATAATTAATAAATAATAAAATAAGAATATTCTTTATAATTTTTACATGACATTATAACAAAAATTATAATAAGATTTGGAAATTTAAAATGAGGTAAAAGTTTAACTTTAGATCATTCATTTTTTTTTAGTAGAATTTCGATCGAGCCTCTATTAACCACGTAAATAGCTGGATCAAGGATTTACGAAACGCTCAATTGAGATATTTAAATTTGAAATTTAGGCACCTGAAAAAGTGCTTTAAGTGCTCAATCGAGCCTCTTAAGTCCTAAAATCAACAATTTCAGGATCGCTTCTACAAAAACATTTGTACCCTAGTGGACTTAGGGATAAATTTGTCCTTAGGTGGCAGAGTTGATCACGTTGGATTCATGAAGGAATCCTCTATCCAATGGCATATGAGTTTGGTATTTTTGAATTTATATGATATTTTTCATCTAATTTCTTTTAAACATAATTCTTGAATTCTTTTTGAACTGTTTTAAAGAGGTTGAATAAAAAATAAATATCGTAAAATATACGCAATGAAAAAATTTCAAAAGACACCATTATGTTGGTTTACAATTCCTCTTCAAAAGTGTACTTTTGGTTTTTAAATTTATTTAAATAGTTAAAAAAACCTTATGTGAACACATGTATATGCAAAATGCAATTGAATTATTCCTTCGTCAACTTCAAAAAATAACAAAAAATAGTATTTTTCATAAAAATAATTTTTTTATTGAAACTTAGCTCTCTCCTTGTAAATAAATGGTATATATTAGTAAATATATATAATATATATATAATATATAAGAGAGAGAGAGAAGAGAGAGAGAGAAGAGAGAGAGAGAGAGAGATTAAAAATTACAGATTTTGGACTAAGTTACGCTACGTGAACACATGCATACTTCTTAAGATGCATGAAAATTTGCAAGGAAAAACATTTCATTTAATGGAAAATTGACATATTATATCACACTAAATATTTTTGAACAAAATATCATTAGGACAAGAACATAATTCTCCACAATTTGTTTTTTTACTTTGGATCAAAATTCACTGTGCTTATATGAATTTTGAGGGCTTTAATTCTATAAAAGAGGAAAAACTTGAAATTTCATCACCACATTTGGTCCACAAGTGTAACCCATCTTCATGCTTTCACCCTTTTTCTTGACTAATATTAAGAAGAAAAAAATATTACTAAAATAAGAACAAATTCTTCTGAAGTCCATAGTGAAACTAGGTACTGGTCAATTCCCAAAACACCAATGTGATGAAAGAGTATCCCTTTTGTGACACTAAGAGGGTTGAAGGTGAAAATCACTTTCTCCTAGGACATCCATCTTTTATTCACATTTGATATAATTACCAAAATCGCTACAACATTACCAACCTTGTTAACCTTTTAAATGAACAAAATTGTGGTGATCTTGGAACCTCTTAATGCTTTTTGAGCACAAAATGAATATGCTAAAGGATTCCAGATAATCTCTTACCTTATTAAGGTACAATAGACCATTTTTGTCTTACTATATGCTAATCATCATCACCAAAAGTAAGTTGATAAAAATGAACTAAATGATGAAAAATATTATATATATATATATATTAAGGAAATGATTAACCATGAATTAAATATTAAATGTATCTCTTTCTTTTGAGTAATTGAATGGTGTGAACTTGCAATGGAGGCTCAAAGTGGAAGGTGTGGACTTTCCTTGTGTAGTTACATCACCTTGGAGTGACTATTATGGACGACTTTGCCATTGGAGCATAACAATTGTACTCTAAAGTGGATTTCTCACTTGTGTAGCTTACAAGGGCTCACATAGATTTCTTGTAAGGCCTAAGGCTCACATAGTAACGTTGGCCTCCTTTACTTCTCATATAAATAAAGGAAGGAGAGAGTGTTTCCAAATCATATTCATTCATTCACTTGTATTCACTCCTATGATAAGATGTGGATAACATAAGAGAGTACTCTCTCTCTCAAGTCTTCACTTGTACTTGTATTCTCTCGCTCTCTCTCATGAGACACTATGGTTTCTTGGTGTTTTAGAGTTAGGTTTTATGCCTTGGACATTAGAGAATAGGGCTTTGGGACTCAACTCTAGAGAAAATCTGTGAAGAAGAATTAGAAGATGTCTTTCCTTAGATGTTGTGTTGGAGCGATTCTTGCACTTGGATTTTCTTGTTTGAGCTAGAGGTTATTGATTTACCCTAGCTAGGGATTTTTTTGGATAGTTAGAGTTTTTGTAATAGCCTTGAGAGAGTGCGATGGTATGTATTTGTAATCTGGCTTGAGCTTATTTATGAATTTTCTAGTTGTCGACTTCTTGTGTCATCTTTAGATTTGAATTTTAGTTATATAAGTTCTTTATTATTTGTTATGTACAACCATTTATGTCTTGTAATTGAGAATAGGTAAAGCAAAAAATTTGAAGTGGTTTGAATTACTAATGGGAAATATAAGGGGTTAATCTTGCTACTATAATTACTACTAAAATGAATTTTCAAATATTATTATTAATTGATAAGTCGCCATAGAAGGAGTTGGAATTTCTCTTTATTTTACATTAATTACTTGAATGCATAAATTTTCCACATGGTGGCATGCCTCAACCTTCCTCTTATCCTTAGGGACTCTATAAATTTTAACCTATACTTTTAAGGACCCTCCTACTACATATCCTAATACATGTTGTGGGAGCTTCCATGGGCCACTTTGTTGCTTTTGTGGAAGACCATCTTTGATCATGTGAGGAATGTAGGCACATGAAGACTTAGCTATGCGAGTGGACCTAAACATAAATGCCCACTTTATGGTTTTTAGTCCCTTACCCTTTGGGGATATAGGGACTATTGTAATCAATTTTTTTCCATTTTCATTATTTTTCACATAAACAAAGCTAGAAATGGAGCTCATTAACCTAAAGTTTTAATTTTATATTCTATAAAAACCTTTTTTTTTTCAACCAATAAGAAATTTCCAGGCGCTATTTCAACCACTAAGAAATATAAAGATATTATTTAGCCTCATATCAAAGCAATATTTGGAAAAATTTAGGATAAATCTCAGTTCATCTAAAAAGTTTCAATTTCATTTAACTAATGCTAGCATTAGCATGTAAACATTTTATGTTAAAATTACATGAACATATCTTCATCTTTTCTAAAGGGTCACATATTGACACTAACCTCATGTTTAAACATACATACACATGGTTGACCATTGTAACTACACCTATCATGGAACACCATAGTTCCTACACTTTCCAGTTTTGTGACTGTTGTTGATCACCGCTTCTTGGTAAGTATTGAACTTGAGCTGCTATATTCGTATTGTTGTATTAGAGTTGTTTCATCTACTTCTGGGTATATCTTTGAGCCAGGCGTTCCTTCCCAAGTAGAGCTCTTAACCATCACAATAAACTGCACATGTCTCATGTATGATTTCCAAACCTCTTGGGTTTTTAATCCGATAAACTATTGCACGTGTGATTTCTAGAGCTTTTGGGTATTTAAGAAATGTTAGATTAAAAAAAAGGGCTACAAATGTCTCATGTATGATTTCTAGAGCTCTTGGGTCTTCAATTTGATAAACTACTACACATATAATTTCTAGAGCTTTTGAGTCTTTAGGCCATTTTGAAAGCTTACTAGAGTCATTGTAGTTGAGGTAGAAGAGAAACATGGTGGGATGAAGATGTTCCTACAAGCTTAGAATTGTTGTCAGTAAAATCACTTATAATGCAGTAGAACCTTTGTTTCCCATTTACTTCGAATGGAAGCCATGAGGTATCCATAGTGTGGAGCCACACAAGCTCAAAGGTTGACACAATGCAGTTGTTTGTATTGGATTACCCTGACGGGAGGGGAAAAACAACCAAAAATCATTTTCACTCAATTATTCATGAATAAGAAGAACGTGAACCTGAAAGCCTAGGAATATCAATGGTAGGATTCATGATGTTGATCATCACTGGGGTCATAGAATCGCCTTCCACTATGACAAGGTAAGTTATCCCTTTCCTTTAACCCCTTCTCACTCTAAATTTTTGTCCCTAATGTGAATCTCTAATAGAATTAGGACTTAAATGGGTTACAAAATTGGTAGAGTTAAGAGAGATTCCTATTGTAATTGCCTCAATATTTTTGGTACACCAACGAAAAATACATGCACATCGAGAGGCATTATTGGCTCAAAATATATAACAAATCCCACATCTATTCTAATAAGAATTACATAGCTATTAAGAATGGTATATTAGGGCTTACCCGAGCTATTGCGGCTGATGAATATTGGGTTCAGAAGATGCAAGTCCATGAAGGTGGCAATGTTCTACAGGGAAACGACACTTGTAGGCTTAAAAATGTTCAGGCAACTATACCAATTATGGAAGCCCCTCTTCACCTCTCCTGGAAGTTGGTGTCTATAAGTTTAGGTCCATTAAAGTGACAATATTTTATAGGGAAACACCTCTCCCAACAACCGGTGTCTATACTTCCACGTTCATGAAAGTGACAATATTTTGTAGGATAGAATCACTTGCGGGCTTAAACGGTGTGCAAGAAACCATAATTATGGAAGTCCCTCATCACCTCCCCCACTGACAGCTAGTGTTTATACTTACATTTTTGCAAGGTGGTGTTTATACTTTCAGGTTTGCAGTAGAAGATCCAACGGTGATGAGAATATTGTAGTAGATTTAATAGTTTCTTTTCAATGACACAAAACTTGAATTTACGACCCCCTCTACATTCCTTGTAAGTATGCATTCACTCTTTCTAAATGCCATATTTAGATTGCAACAAGTGGCCATTTTCCCTAGTATCATGCTCGACCAGTGGAACAAGTCGTATTTTCTCTACCACCATGCTTTGCTAGTGAGCAAACCACAGGAGCAGAGCATGGTAATATCATGAATTTCTTGGTGAGCCCTTAAAATCACAATAACCCGTATAAATATGGAACTAGAAATCCATGAAGGACGCATATAAAACTGGAAATCCATGTGAACGAAGATCAATCTAAAGGACACACACCATGGGGGCTTCACTGGGGGAACAATACCATACTACGTGTGTTTATATTGGAGGATATATTGAGGAAAAAATGACCTAATATATTGATCATATAATAGGGGGTAAAGGGCTTTTATATTGGCAAGTATAAAAAATGAAGCTCAAAGTTAATGAAAAAATATAAAGGGGTATACAAAATGTTAATGAAAAAATGGATACCTACAATGTCTAGTGGAAGTAGGTTTTTTTAATTGGGAAGGTGTATTGGGTTTGTATTGGTAGGGGGTTAAATAATGTGATATTTAGAGGTATTTTCCAATATGTAGTCAAATTAAGGGTATTGTTTAGTATGCCATGAATGCACATGATATGTTATAGGTTTAGTGAGTGATGCCCCTTTGACACACACAAACATGGAAATCCCCGGGGAACGAAGATTAATCTGAGCCTTATGCTTTTCAAATACAGTGTCACATATCACACTGAATATACATACAACACAACCTTTTTCTTTACTAGGAAAGTGACATGTAAATGTTTCAATTTCATACTCGTATTGCAATGTGGGTTGCATGTAAGCATGGTGCGGGAACCCCACAAGTTTGTTGTGTTGTTTTTATTAATTTATATATATTTTTAATTATATAATATAGAAATATTAACACATGGGCTACATGAAGCCTCATCGTTGTTCCTATCAATTAACCATGCAACTGATGCACGTTTCATTCTACTACTATGCCATAGGTGCAACACATTTGGATGCATAAGTAACATGTATTTTCATGGTAACTGGTATTTGCATCTAGGAATTCAATTTTTTCTCGATGTGCATCTCAGGCTCACTATAATTTCTCAGGTAGTTGTTCATCTCAGGCTAACTATTCTTTCGTAGGTAGTTTTACAAGTTTTTCATGTGATTTTTCAGATTTTTATCAGTTCCCTTTTTTGATGTGTTTTAGGGATAATTTGCACTTTCAGCTAAATAGTCCTCATGTTTTCCTTGAATTGAGAGATGATTTTGATATTTCTTATGACAGAATGGAAGCATATCATCTATCATTGACTGATAACCTTGGTGAATTTCGTGTGCATGTGCTTCTACTAGGTCTATAATCCCAGGACCTCTTTGATTATGCCTCAAACTTCTCCATTTGTTTTGATTCCGGGGCAAAAAGTAGTAATTCTCACATTATTTTCCAAGTGAACATAAGAAGCCCTTGAAGAATGCAAGAAACTATTGTAGGATAATTTCTCTACGTTGAACAAGTTCCTTGTGTTCATTTCATAGTTTCAACTTTATCTTGAGAGTTTTTTTTTAAAGCATTATTGTTGCATTCCTATTGACCAAAATTTGACTAAACTTCTATTTTGTGGTTTTCGCTGGTCGACTTACATGTTTAAGTATGATACAACTCATGGGGCCTACAAAGGGATCTTGAAGATTGTTGATGATACAACTCTTGAAATTGATGGTAATAGAAATGCTATAAATTCTAAAAGGTATGCCCCTTAACATTAACCAATGTGTAAATAAAAACTCATAATTATGATTTAGAGAATAATGATGCATAGATAATACAATAATTTTTCCAATGATGTCTTTTGGCATGTTGTTGTTATCATATAGCAATTTTTCCCCATGATGTCCTTTGGCAGGTTGTTGTCATTTGCAAATGCAAGACTTATGTAGAAGGTACTTTTGCCAGGAATGTATCTGGCTTTAGTAGAAATCTTCAAGAAGGCTCATATATGCCAGTTATAAGCTAAGTCCATGTGTTATACTATTAACTAAGTATGATCTTACTGTAATTACAGTCATATTCATACAACGATTACAACTAATGGATTCAATCATTTAATTACACTGCTATAACTTTGTTCTTAGCTATAAACACAATAATCACCCATACATCCTTGTATCCACCCTTATCAAGTACGAGTGAATCTATGGAGTTATAAGCATGTCATATCTAAGCTCATTACGCTATTGGTCCTCTCCATATTCACTTTATGTTACTAGAGTTGTTATAGTAAATGTGATCAAAGCTAGAAACATGATTTCCCTATATCAAGTTGTCTTCATTGTCTAAGAAAGGTTGAATCCATGAACTGGTATAATTCCATTGAATACTCATATGTGATTGGTAACAACGAGCTTGAACATTTTGATTTCTACATTAGTTATAAGGATACATTATAGAGATGATAAGATTATCAACTGTAATACAAAAAATAATACAGGGTATTTCTAGTATTTGGCCATCTACATGGTATCTTTAGCTTAACATTGTAGTACCTAGTTGGGAGGTAGTAGTATGTAGTGGACAAGGTGGGAGTATGTTGTCTTCAATTGAAGGCTGGCAATAATTATGGCTTGATATCAACAACTTAAAGAACAAAAAATTATAGTGGCCCTTTTGTTCTTTTGGTGTTACACTTTATGGACCATAGTTGTTGTATTTTGGGATCCCCATTGTTTCTATTGATCGTTTAAATTTTAGTGTTGGGGGATTGTCTTATCCATCTATTGTAGATTAGTGCTTAGGCATGTCACATTGTCATGTAGGGATGATTATACAAGGGATCTCAGTGCATTGTTGTGGAATTTAAAGCACAAACTAATCTTAAGCCTTTTGATAGCTTTGAAAAATGTACCATATTTTTGGTGTGTACTTGGTGGGAAGTCAACAACTTATTCCCTCTATAATACACATATGGTAAACCTGATGTTTGTAAAATTTATGTCAGTGTATCCAGATGACTATGTTTAGTCTATTCATGAAAATTTTGATCATAATGCAATGATTTAGGGGTATGCCTATGTTGTTTCATGGACCTTGTGATAAATATTCTAGGCTTAAGGCAATTGTAAGATTTCGTTTATTGCACATCTCTGTAATCTCTGTATTTAAGTATGCTTGAAATTGTTTTATATGTTTTAGTTATTTTGTTGCATAATCTCTCTCAACGCTAAATCAACATATTATCAAAGCTTTCAGTCCTCCTTGAAGATGGGTGGAGTGTCCACCCCAAAAATTGAAGACACTAATCATCTACATAGTTATTCCAATTTTTGTTGGACAAAATGTGAGCTTAATGGAAACTCATGCAAAACACTTAAATGTTAAAAATCCAAAGCTTGGCCTTTGATAATACAAATTTCAAGTGTATTCATTCAATTACATATGGGCTTTGTTAAGTGTTTGATATTGATAAGGGTTAAGCTTTGTTTTCGTCATTGCATGGATGAAAACCTTGGACATCATAGTATGTTATTCACCCGTTTCACATGTGTTTCCACTTATATAGCCAATACACTCTTGTTTTTTACCCCTTGTAAAGATCACGCGTCATCTTGGTCCCCAACATCAAATTCATTGATGATGCAACATCCCTAATAAAGTTTTCTATGAATCCCATATAAAGTCAACGGAAGTGGTTGTATTTCACATTTCACTTTTCAAACAGTGTAGGGAATAAAAAGAAACTCAAGTTTCAAAGGTACGTATTTTTGGTAATCTTATTTAAAAATGTCACATGCTTGTATTTTAAGCAAAAGAAGATGTATCATATGATTATTTCAAGTTGAGAATCATGTGAATATATATGATATCCAATCGCTAGAAGAATTGGAACCATGGAAAAATCATAAATTGTTTTCCCTAGATGATGAAGTCTAATTCCTTTTACTGTACATTTGATTAGATGAATGACTTGTGTAGTGTGTTACATGTAAACACTCTGACAAGAAGGAATCCAACCTGTGACAAATAGTTCACGAATACCCGTGGAAACTAAACTCATTTGCTTTTCTGTGAATTCACAAATAGATGTGGAAACTAAATCCATCTATTTTTTGTGAATGTTAGATAGTGTTATAATACATAATTGTACTTTATATTTAAATTATAGGATATCAGATAGTGATTTATACTTATGGGCTAAGGCACCGTGTTTGCTGAATTTAATGCTCAAAATTCGAGTTTTGTACTAAATGTTATCGCATCATTTTGCTCTGACAAATAATGTTGAATTTTCATGGCCATCGCACGTGAACCTGAAGCCTAGGTGACGTTGCTTATAGGGGCTTATGGAATTATGTATTGTGTTATAGGTAGCTGTCACTTATGGCAAATAGTGAAATGAAGAAAATTAAAGTTTTTTGCTTTCAAACATTTTTTGTATTGTGTTTGTCGTTTGATACTATATTTACTGTCTATGTTTTATGGGTTTTATGGGAAATGTTTTTAGTGCGATTTTTTGAAGATTCTGGTGATGGAATTTGGCGGAAAAAAATGAGGTTAATTTTTTATTTGTATTATTTAAAATGGTTTTTTAATTGCATATTTGGATTCAGCACCTTGAAAAACTTATGGAACGCTTTGATTGTGCAAAAATTAGCTATCAAACTTGCCATTTGAATAAATTGCTGTTCCAAATTTTTTTTTAAAGACAACTCCATGTTTTATGTGGCAGAGAGCAACAACAAAGCAGGTATTGCGAAATTTAAGAGCTCATTCAGATACATGGTTGCAAGTCATTAACATTTTATAGAACTCGCAAAATATGAATACCAAAGTTATTTTCACTCCAAGTACCGTTATGCTTTCTGATTTGTATCCACAATGATTTTATTCTCCTTCAACGTTTTGTAGATTGTTATGAATTTAGCTCTATCAGTTGTATGTATTCTCCCATCAACGGGGAAAACTCGTAGCGTAATACACTTAACAAAATGAAAATATCATATTTGATGCAATGACTTGGGACTTCTTAGCTCGTAACTCTAGCCCAAGATGACCATATTAGATAACAATTGAGAATGCATAGAGGTCCAGGAATGTTGCTTTGTAGTCCCTGTAAAATCTTTTGACACATTTCCCAAGGTGACTATATTGGATAACAATTGAAAATGCAGCATAGAAGTTGAGGAATGTGATTTTGTAGTCCCTGTAAACGCTTTTGATATGGTTCATAGGCACTCCTCTGACTTTTAGTTGCATGCGAAGAACTTCTAGTAGTTGGTATTTGATTGCATTATCATGTAATGGTATTCATTTATATAGGTGAGACATTTGTAATAACAGGTTACATTCTTTTTCATTGGAGAATTGGTCTTATAATTTTAAAATGCCACTCTTTGTACTCCATAGAACAATGCTAAAGGAAATTCCCAGTGAAACTTACATTTATGAGCACATTGTTCTTATACGAGTTCAAGAAGCTTTTCTAAGGTCCTTAGACAAAATCATGGGAGTCATATTCTTGGTTATTAGCTTAATATTTCCATTCGTTTATGTGGAACCTATGGTGCCATTATGGCCTTTGAAATTCAAAGGGAAGCACCAAATGCAAATAAGATGAACTCTTCCATATATGAGTCATTGTTTGCATTAGTTCGACAACATTTTCTCAATCATATTGTCCCATTATGGAAAGCAGGGAAAAAATCAGCAATTCATATGACTTGTTTGTACTATTAAACTAATGAGTTTTATAGTTATGATGTTCTGCACTAGTCGTATATCCACACTAATGTATGAGGAAATCAAGTTGAGTTAGCTGAGCTAAGTGTTTCTAGCTCTGGTACTTACTTTTAACCTTCTTTTACTAAGCTCTTCTTAATTGCACTTTTGTTAACCTTCAATTACCCATGACTAACCTTTTTAACTTTTTTACATTGACACACATTGAAATGTTGTATTGCCATTTCATTGATATTTTATTTCAATTGTTGATCCCTACGTTGTAGCTAATAAATCTTATACTAGGCTTTTGAAACTACTTAAACTGGGATTTAACTGCTACTAACATTGTATTAAAACTGATACAAGCATTTAACTAACATTGAATTTCTTATATATAGAACAGAGATACTTTCTTCTTGTCTCTATGTTTCTTTTATAACATATGCAACATGTTATTCTCCACAGCCGTCGACCTTAAAGCTTTACCTAAACATCTTTCATTCATACTTCTACCTTTCGGCAACCCTTATATTTAGGCTTATCTCCCACCCAAAACCACCTATAATAGCCAGATTCTCTATATCACATTTACCAGATTTACCGAACTAAACTAAGACTGGAATTCACAAAATGATCAACTTTACTAAATCAAAATCCACGGAAAACCACCTATAATGGCAAGATTCTCTATATCACATTTACCAGATTTACCGAACTAAACTAAGACTGGAATTCGCAAAATGATCAAGTTCAATAATTCAAAATCGAAGAAACAAAGCTATTGTAGTACTTGGGGACCTTAAAAGAAACTACAATGGGCCTTATACTTACGTTTTTATATTAAAACCACCATGTATCCTACATCCGGCTTAACACACGATAATAGAAAGGAACAAGTACAGCCTTGTAGAGTACATCTTTCTTTTACTTATATTAGTTGATTAGTAGGGTTCTCTATTAGATGGAAGGAATTGATTTCTGTTTCCTATAGGTATTAGATAGTTGGCTTCTACTCGTTACTGCTCTAACTAATGTTGCTACTCCTTGTGCAAGGGGTACTGGTTGAACCAGATAAACTTATGTTGCTAGTGGTGCTTTAAATATATATGCTCTAGATGCTTAATAAGGTGGTACTTATGGTTTTATACTGGTTATGCTTACCTTGTGACTGGTGGTGGTATCAAAATTGGTGGATCATCAACTGCATAAACAACTGAATCATACATATGGCTCCACCTTCGCTAATGGGCCAATTGAAACTCCTGCTCCTTGTTTGAATGTTGACTGTGCTTTTGGTATTGATTCTTTCCATCCAATAATAAGGAGAGGCGTGGTCGCACATGATAAGGAAGTTTGGGTGACCACACTTCCATCCACTAATTTATTTCTCCTTGAAATAAATTAACAGATATGCTAGTGGTATGGAGTTAGATGCTTGTGAGTCAAAGCACCATGGTCAGGATGCAGAGCCTGTAGCATACCTTCCATAGAAGTTGATCTTATTGAGTAACTTAATTAAGTAGTTGATCCAGTTCCAGTACATAGAGTTTCTTCTTAATATGATTATGTTGTTAATGAAGAAACACGAGCAACAGTTAAAGACACGGGAACAACTCTAGGTCCAAAAATATATCCAGTGCGCATATCCACCAAGAGTAGAGCTTGCAACAAAAAGAGCTAATAAAACACCTAGAGAAAATATTATAGAGGCAGCAGTAGGTCCATCAGTAGTATCAGTATCAGCTTAGCAAGTCTTTTCATCTCCTCCAGCAGAAGTTGAGTTAGTCGAAGAAACATCATACCTAACAACAGATGATATCCTTCCAAGATCTTATCCCTTGCTCAACTCCTTTGCTTTCTCACTCAAAGAGGGTTGTATTTCTATTCCTATTCTGCTCTGTATTAAGAAGAGAATAAGAACTCTCATGACAAAGCTCCTTATTCACCTCACTCAGGGATCCATCACCAAATTAACCACTGGAATTCAAGCTTTGACTAATTTATATAACCAGTTTAACCATCTCCATCATCAAGAGGAACTGCTCACCTGAGGAGGACCTACAGTTATAATACTGATCACAACTTACTTCATCAGAGTTGCTCCTTTTATTCTTCAATATTATAAGTTTATGGACCATTGTTGTGCACCTATAGTTATAATATCAATCACAATTTAGTTTATCAACACTGCTCCTTTTCTTCTTTAATATTAAAAGTTTATGGACCTTGCGTAACCTCAAGTGCCAAAGGATCAAGACTGTATAACTTCCCACGCCAAATTTTCAATGACTCCCAAGAGATGTCACATTTCAACATTATTATAGAACTTTGTTTTGTATGTGTTTGTGTTGGTATAATGTATCCCAAGAGATGTCACATTTTAACATTATTATAGAACCCTTATTATTAGTCCCTGCCTGGGACTCTTAGCGATCGATTGTGCATTGACGGCGTATTAATCTCCTGTTTGACCAAAAATATTGCTGTGCATCACAACTTTAACCAAAGTTTTCATATTAGAAAATAATATAAAATTTATTATGTAATTTCTAATTGTACAACAAAGTTGAGGGTCTTATTGCGGGCTTCGCAGCTTTCAAGACATTATGTTCGGGTAAAAGTAAGATATCCAAAGTTTTCAGATATGGAAAGTGTTTGTGATCCAAAGTTTGGTCATATTTCCAAGCTGAACATTTTATCGAAAGCACAACTTAGTTTGTCCTAAGTTTTTGGTACCTGTTCTCCATGTCCTGCATGCAATGTCCTACATCCTGCAAGTGCCAGCTGTTTGCATATGCAAAGGCATCCACGGTGGTCTAGAAATGCTTTCTTCGGAGTAAGTTCAGAGCAGAGAGTGTTGAGCAGCTAGTTTGAGGAGCAGAGGAGCAGAGAGTGTCGAGTAGCAGGATCTATGAAGGGGGGAGCTTCACCTTTACAACTTGTAAGTCCCATTTTACAATGACTTAATATTACTTTCCATGATTACAACAGTTCCACCATTACAGGAGTTGTTTTTGTTCATGCCATTTCTTTGGTTTGGCTTCGGCCAGTTTTTGTGCAGCTAGTAGACGCTTTTTCCATGAGCAAGAAGGCAAGAATAGCCATTTTAGGACTGGTGGGAGCTCTTACCTTCCTTATCTGTCGCTACTGACTTCGTTGCCCCCGGAAAGGGCCCTTGCCTTGAAGCCCCAACTGTATGCCGCCAATCGCAGTTGACCCATCATCGTAGGCCGAAGTATATTGCCCGGGAAGCTCTAAATGCCTTAGCCCCGTATTATCAGGACAGATGCTTCAAACCTTTAGCTTGGTTGGACGGAAGGATCGAGCTTTCCCCATTAGCTCGCTTGGATAGCTACAACAACTTTCCCCCTGTTTCCCCGCTACAGACAATTTACCTTGGCAATTACCCTGCTTCAATCCCCCTGTTGCCAAAGCGAGCAATCCCATGTCATCTATATGCAAGCAGTCCCGTGACTTTCTTTAGGTGAATGAGTAGATTTCTTTAGGCAAAGGGTAGATTTCTTTAGCGCGGTGTCGAATTGACACCCTTTTAGATGTACCTGTGAGAAATTAAAATGGGGGTTATAATTAGTATCTCTGTTGCACAAAGGCAAATTCAAGAACGAATTGTGGAGAGCCACCGCTGTCCTATAGTTAAACATTGCAAGAAAGATAAATTTTAGTCGACCAAGGCGCCTTCGGAAAAAGGGAATAAAAACTTGAGAAATATAAGAGAATATTACCTTAGAAGTCTTACCACGTGGTCTTTTTGGTATGACCGAGATGAATTCCAGCTTTGGAATCTATTTCAATAAATCACTTGTTGCTAAATATTGCATACATTCCTCCAGGGAGAGACTGTAAAAAGCCTAGGGTTTGATTTATATGTGACCAGCATTGTGTTGGTAGGAAACTAAGAGGTAGATGTGTTCAACGTAACATAAACCTTATCTTGCCATGGACGGAGAACATGAAAACCCTTGGTCGAGACCATCCATAGTAAAGATTTTACTTGTTGGAATACAATTTTTAGGTTTTTCGTGGTTTACATTCTTTTAGTCTATTTCCAAAAATTAATGGAGTTGACCTAAATTGCAGATTAGTGAAACTTAACTACGTTGTAAAAGCAAAGCAATTCCGGGACTGACTGTCATGTAGCTTTCCCTTCAAAGCAATTGCCCAAAATTATTTTTTTGATAAAAGCTAAAACGATTATTAATGCAAAGAAATATATATTCAAGAAATCTATTTCCGCTGTGTCTTGCATCCGTATTTTAATTTTAATGTTTATTTTTCTCTCTTAAATTAATTGGCCAAGTTTTTTACAAAGAGCTTTTAATAAAATCAGTTTAGTTGACTTGAAACTGGAAAAAAATTAAACTTAACAGGACAGAAATGTATGAATCTATCGAACAAAGATTAAAAGTAGTAAACGTTGTTAAATGAACACACATAATCCACAATCTGCAGTATAACAACAAGAAGATCCATAAGCAAGAAGATGCCATACGCAGTGAAAAGTGGATGATACACAAGGCATATATGATAGTATAGGAGAAAGAAATAAGAATTCATCAACGAGTAATCGCATGCTGAGTAGCCTCCCCTTGTCTGTAATAGACCTCGAGTTAGGTCAGCCCTCCCCCACCGCTCTCCGTAAATGCGATTCCCGTCAATTCTGGCGCATTCCCGGGTTTAGGGTTAAGCCTTGTAATATCCAGTGGTGAACCCAGAACTCCTGCACATTCAAAAGAGACAGAGGTAAAGACGTTGGGTATGCATGAAGGACGAGAGGCAGGAAGCTGGTAAAGTTGTGGGCCCCACGGTAGTTTACGTGTTTGAAATATGTTTTTGTATTATACATTTTTTTTTGCATGTGTGACAAGTGTCTATTTAAAAGCTTTGTCTTTAACTTGTTTAAAAGCTCTATCTTTACTTTGTTACGGTTTACCTTGTTACGATACAGTTTGTCTTTGCTTTTATACATTATAGTTTCAGACCAGTGAATTGCTACAACGGTTGAGGTCCAGTTCAATTTGACAGCGTTTGCACTTCAATTGGCGATCTGTTGCAAACCACAGTATTCTAGTATGCGTTATTCTTTCACAATATTCAGATATGAAGAGCCAGGGTGAAAGGCCTTCATAAAATCAACACAGAAGCAGTACAACTTCAAATGATTCTGTCTAGCCTCCTAAATGCTAGCTCAAACAGTGAATATGTGATGCATTGTCTGGTGCTCAATTAGCCTGTCTAATCTTTCCTTTCTTAAGTAGACTTGATTGAATACACTCTTTTGATGTTCCCTCATCTCGTTTCTAGCCTTCCATCATTGGTCTATCTAAACATATATTGAGGTGTGCGTTTGATCCACTTCTAACTGGTTTATCAACTAAGCATATCTTTTATTTATGTTTCGAACTGTTATTTTAGTTTGAAATCATTAGTATTCTGAATATATCTATAAGATCTCAACATTCTTTATAAGAATCGATTCCCAATGAAACTGAACTAGCAATGAATCTTGGTGAACACAATGAAAATTTGAAAAGAAATGAATCTTGGTGAACACATTGTCAAAATTCTGAATATCAGGCCTATTTCTGCATTATTTTGCGGCTTGTCTCTGTTCTGATTTTGAGCCCAATCCAAGTATCTATCACATTCTAGAATTGTGGCAATATTAATATTTCTGTGGGAGAATTTATGCCGCAGTTTCATTTTCTAAGTTGTTGCTGAATTGTTCTTCTATTTAATGTCAGAAAGCATATGAGTATCTATCATAACTAATACATATTATGCACCATGCAGGTAGCAAGATCTTTCAGGGAACGTACCAAGTTTCTTCGACGAAGGCAGGTTGAAACTTTGTTCTTCTATTTAATGTCATAAAGCATATGGTCTCTTAATATGCTCACTAATAGCAACTATTGTACAACATCTGTGATTAGGTTTTTGATATCAACCGGAACCACTTCACTTCTTGGGCAATATGCCAAAGGAACCTTTTTGGTTATGTTCATATGAATGCTGAAAGTGCCGACCCGAGAGCTAGCCAGCCCTTCCTTCCGTCCAATATGCGGAGGTCGGGTTTTAGTTCCTAAATACGGCAATTCTGATCCTCCGACAATCCCACACAGGTTGGACTAACTGGTGTGGGATCTTCAGAACCGCGCCTTCTTTAATTGAATCCGCATTCTAGTTTCGTGACAATATTAATATTCCTGTGCATTGCAAAAGTGTATTGTTTTAATATATATATTTTGTTCGAAACAATCATCTTCACTTGAAATCTACACATTTTGAAAAAAGGGGTTTTATAACCTAGTGAACAATTATACTATGCGTTCTTAGTAATTATGCTTTTCATTACTACTAGCACCAACAAGAAACTGACTCCTGATAAATATTATTGTTGACAGTTATTTCGTGATACTTTGGCTGTGTGTGTAAAGGAGTGTTTCACGATGGCTATCAAGTAGCTTGACCAAGAAAGAAAATAGGATTTTACATGTACCACTTTTTGTCATGTCCTTCCAAATCTGAGAACTCTTCCCAGTTTCCTGTTATAAATTTATTTGCTCTTCCTTCTCACTTATTGTTTGAAAATGCCTAATAAAAGGTCCATTTGGTTTTATTTTTTAATCTCACATTGTTCAATATCTCTTGTCAGTTGATGAAATCGATAGCACCTACAAGTATGCTGATAATTGTTGATGACTGTTATTTAGAAACTGGTTACTTGATTTCTACTAGACATTTAAGAACTTTAATGAATACAAGTATGCTGATAATTGTTGATGACTGTTATTTAGCAACTGGTTACTTGATTTCTACTGGACATTTAAGAACTTTAATGAATAATGTATTTTTAGGCACATATTATGTTGACGAGGAACCTAACAGTGCAACTGAAAAGTCTTAGCCTTCTTATATGTTACTTGCCGATTGGTATGACTCCTGTGCATTCAGAAATTAAATCTAATTAGTAAAAACCAACCTGAGTAGTACTAGCTAGAGATTCATTAACGAACAACCAGGGTTTCACTCTTGACTTTTTCTGTGATCTCAATCATTAAAATGTGCTCTTTAGTTTGTGTATCAACAGTTTCAAGACCTATGCTACCCGATGGTGAGAGTGAGCTCGGCTCGTGCAGATCTCACTTGGACTTAGATTTTCATGCGTTGCTAGTTCTGAGTCGCTGTGATGTTATAATATTACAATTTTCAATTTTCAAAAAATGGGTGCTATATCCTTTCGTGCCTGATTTCCAAAAATGGTCACCACTTCTTTTCAATAAGCAACCCTACGCTTATATTGCGGTACATGCATATTGTAAACTTTCATATTAATTAGAAGACCATGTAAATAAGTTAATGGAAATAAAAGATACATCTAGTATGAATACAATCTGTACCGCAAAAGCAAAAGAAAAGGAAAAACTGCACCCTTCATAAGCTCTGTTTCAGCTAATCAGTAGGTCTAACTAAAACAAAATCCATAGGTTTCGAATAGAACCCTATGCAATCTAACAAAGGAAAAAATGCACCCTTCATAAGCTCTATTTCAGCTAATCAGTAGGTCTAACTAAAACAAAATCCATAGGTTTCGAATAGAACCCTATGCAATGTAACGCCAATATTTTATTTAAGATTTGCCTCCCATGTCAGATAGACCACTTAATTGCACCGATTTGCCTTCGATGTCAGATAGACCACTTAATTGCACCGATTGCTCTCTTAACTACACCAATTGCATATCAAATTTCGCACATCACTGTTGATTTGACAGCACTAAGTGAACTATTTCAGTTCCATTTCAAATCGGACAGTATATGAACTTGTAATCTCTATGTGTTTATTACACCAAATTTCCACAAATGTTTAGTACATACAGCTTTACAGCAACAACCACGCTATTATTCCCTTTCTACGGCCATTTAAGATAAATGCTGAATGACAAATGATTGATCTATTCTGCAGAAGACTAACCAGCTCCTGCTTGATGCAATCCATTTGTATTGTCCCTGCAAACCCCGACAGGGACTACCGCCACGGTAGTGGCTCCTTGTTTTGTATGTGTTTGTGTGGTAGAGAACTAGGGAACTAGATAGTTCTGACAGTTCCGAATCTCTTGTTCTATATGTGGATTCTGTCCCTATTTTGTTCTATTGGCAAGGAATTATTGCCTCATAGCTCCTCTTGTTTTTTTTAATTTCTAGTTCTAATTTATAATATTAAAGCAGTAAAAGACGTAGGAGTAAGGTTTCTAGACATACTTTCCATTCTTGTAACATTAGTTCAAGTGACATTTGATTTTTGTAAACCTTAGTTCGAGAGCAATTTACATAAATAGTCTCGTGATGAATTTGAAAGGTAACACCATTTTCCTTCTATCCTATTGGGAAGAATGCCAACTCTAGAATCACTCGTCCAACAGTTGTTACACTCGATAGAAGTTAACACTGAGATCTACTTACCGAGCTTGCAGAAAGTTTTTGAAGTGTGAATATATATTTTGTCCCTTTATTTGATAAATTTTATTTTACATTTTTATTGAAAAACAAGAAATATAGAAAATGGACAACTTATGTTTTTAGTGTGAGCTAGTATTTGAATTGAAGACTGGTTCCTAAAATGCAGAGAAGTTGGGGTCATTTTTGATTTGGAAATTTTTTATTAATTGAGCATTCATGGTAAACAAAATAACATTTTTAAGTTTTTTTTAAATGAAAAAATACAACCAATGAGAGGAACACTGTTTTTTCAATCTATTTATTAAGATTAGAGGTGAGTGAGCCAAGTGTATTTATGATGGGTCATAAAGGAACTACCTCTTTATGAATTTTAGGTAGAATATAAATGTGAAGCATGGTAACTTCTTTCAATATCAATTTATTTTTTCAGTAATTATTAAGAGATGAATAATTGAATGAAATGATATAATATATATATATATATATATATATATATATATATATATAAATATATATATATATAATATATATATATATATATATATAATATAACCACGGGGTGAATTGGTAACTACCAGTCCTAATCTATGGGAGACCCAGGATCAATCCTCCTTGCTATTATATATATAATATATTATATATATTATATATATATAACCACGTGGTGAATCGGTAACTACCAGTCCTAATCTATGGGAGACCCAGGATCAATCCTCGTAGCTGCCACTATAACACCAAGAGTACTTCCAATGGCATACTAAAATTTAGTCCATTCTCTAAACCTTGGATGGAGTCATCATCTAATGAATTCCTTGATAGATTCATCACTCTTCTTATGTTATGGTTAAAATTTGTTGAATCTATCAAGGCATTCATTGGATGATGACTCCATCAAATTTTTAGAGAAAGGGACTAAATATCGTTGTGGTACCAAAATTATTCCATATGAGGAATTGATATGTGGCATAAAAGATTCAATTATAACCTTGTTTTTCAATATTGTTGGCTATAATAGCCTTAACAAATATACGTGAAGCAGGGGACACTACATAAATTATATGCAAGAAACCCCCAATGGGAAAATATATATTAAATGACCATTCTTGTGTGTGTTTTTATTCTACAAATGCTCATTGTATATAATGGTAGGTGACCATTAGTTTTTTGGTGGAAACCATTTTCTTAACTTCCTCCATAATATCACAATGAATATTAAGCAATCTTCATTCCTAACATCACTTATTTCTCCTAATCTCTCATTCTTCTGTAGACTTCTATGGTTGGTTTACTTTATTACATTTTCATCACATAATTTAGAAATTGATTATGATTCACAAGTAGGAGTTATGTCTTCATACTCCCCCTTAACAAATACTTTTGATTTCTCTTTCACTTATTGGTCTCATCTTCATCTTCAATCTTTTGCACTCTTGTTCTTTAGCCTTGTGCTTTCATGTTCACTTATCATCAAATTTCATCTTGTACCAACAAAATATAAATAATGTGTTATCGAATTCCATATAGAAATGTTACCATCCATTGAAATACATGAGTCATTAGTGGTTGTATCCATCAGTTCTATAGGAAGCCTCTTCTCCTACATGGTTCAAAAACATATCTTTATACATGTACATTCAACTTGCCCTACATAATCATCATGCATCAACATAGGTTTTATTTGGCTTACTTGCAACCATACTCTAGGTTTTCTTGGATTACTCTTAACAATACTGATGCAGGGGCATTCGAACACCTTAGTGGAAAAAAATTAGAGAAAGAAGACACGTGGACAACCACATGCAAAACTAAGCCAACCTTGAATAGAATTCGGTTAATGAACAAATTTTAGTTAAAAAAATAAGTTAAAACTGAATGTATGTATAACAAGAACTTAAGGATTCATTAGTGAATCAAGAAAGAGAGGTAAAAACCCTGTGCGTGTGAGAGGGAAAAATGTAGTTGCTGGAGAATTCTTGATTAAGGCTGAGATGCCTTAAATTGTAATCTGAGTTTGTAATTAATGGAAATTCCTCTTGTGAGAATTTGTGTCTGTGTATTTCTTGTTTGAATTGTTTGCTAGTGATTTAGATTCTCTCGCCACCATTTATGCTGGAAAAATTTGAGTAGTTAAAGCAGCTATCCATTGCGAATGTTGAAGTCTCATCTCTGGCTGATTTTCCTCCCCTGCCACATCTCTAGAAGATTAATTTGAGCAAAAGTCGAATAGCTGGGGGTTTGGAATATTTGGTAGAAGTAGTGGGAAAGCAAGGATAGGAGCGTTTTAGCAGGGGAGTGAGTGGTGCCGGCAGATTAGGAAGCGAATCAGTGGCCGAATAAGCTCCAGTCACACCAAATAGATACCATGAGATCTAAAAGTGTCGTTGGGCGCGTTTATTGAATTATTTGATAATAGAAAACCAAAAATGGGGAGTGATGCAGAGATGGAGAAGGAGAAGGCATCGAAGGAGAAGTGGAAGATGCTGATGTTGTCACCCATCGCTTGTCCACTCGCAGGGAAGAAGCTCTGCAAGAGAACCCTCAAGCTCGTTTGACGAGGTTATGAGGCTAAGTGTTTGAAGCACACGCCCCTGAACATGACCTCCATGATGAGCTCATCCATGCTCCTTGAATGACCCAATTTGGAAGGCAAGGAAGTTAATAGGAGGCACAAGATAGTGGGAGCCGAGGGAGTAAAGCAAGTGGGAGTGTAGGATTAAGAATGAAGGGTGTGTTGTTTTCTTAGGTTGTTAGAAAGATTAAAGTTTCATTGGAGGCGCAGTTGAAAAGGTGAGAAGCGATTCTGAAAGGCTTCGTGGGCCCATAACCCATAGGCCTCAAGACGATTTTATTAGGGATTTGGGATTTTGGTTCACCCCAGAATCTCGTCCCCATCACATACAAAACCTAGGTGGTTTCAACTTACGAAAACATACATTCCATGAAGTGGTCTAGGATGACCACAAACCTTGTGAATGCATAAAAATTAAAAGTTAGATATCTAAATATATATGGATTTTTCCCACATTGAATGTATGATGTGACATGAGGTGATGTGTATTAGAGGTATAGAGGGGTTGAGGTGGATCCCATGTGGAAATGTTGCGGAGTGTAGAAGCTCTAGATAGCGAAGATCCAAAAAATTGGAAACTTCAGTTAAACAATACTTTTGGAAATTTTTGGATCCATATATGTTATGGGTGAACTCGTAGATTGTAGTGGAAAAATGGAAGCCTGTATCTAGATGGAATTGGATGTTTTGGAAATCTCATATGCATATAGAAATTTGGAAATATATATTTTTTTATAATAAAGACTTATGGAAAATCCTAGATCTAGATGCAAAGGATGATGCTAACATGTCTAGTAAGGATGTGGTTGTACACATGGGAAAAATATTGTCACGTGCATGGGGACTTCACTGGGGGAGTAATACCATACCACTTGCGTTCATATAGGGAAATATATATTCGGGAAAAAATGACATAATATATTGAGCATATAATAGGGGGTAAAGGGTTTTTATATGTTGTGTATAAAACATGGAGCTCAAAGTTAATGAAAAAATATAAAGGGGTATAAAATTTGTTAATGAAAAAATGGATACCTACAATATCTAGTGAAAGTTTGGGTTCTTTAAATTGGGAAGGTGTATTGGGTTCATATTGGTATGGGGTTAAATAAATTGATTTTTAGAGGTATTTTCCAATATGTAGTCAAATTAGGGGTATTGTTTAGTATGCCATGAACGCACGTGTTATGTCAGAGTTTCATTGAGTGAAGTCCTTGTGGTCACGTGTCAACCACATGTTGTTGATGTAGCATTGTATGATGATGACACATGGGAAAATTTATTGCCACATGTCTAACATGTGGCAATGGTATGGATGCACATAGCACTTAGAAGGGTAAGTCTTTAGAAGGGCCTAAATTTATGTCTAGAGCTCAAATTTTGATGAAATGTATATCATTGAAAATATTTTGATGAGAAGAGGAAAATTACAAATATGAAACCTAATTATTAGTGAGACTCACATTTACACTATTAACCATTAGAAAAAAAACTCAACCCTTCATACGCATATCATACTCTAATGGGAAGGTGTGGTAAACATAGAGGTTCCTTAAGCTTTAGGTAGCATTAATAGGAAAGTGTGTCCATAGTTTCTTGTCACCTTTTTAGTTGGTCTTCCTAATCAAGTTTGTTTGGTTAACTATTGGTATATATGTTGTTTACTATGGGTTCCAAAGGTTGTTCGGATAGGTATCATGAACCATGGGGCCATTAAGGTTTCTCTCACCTTGAAAGAACTTATCACAACTTGTTATTTAATCAGAATACAATTTGACCCACAAGAGATAACATGAAGAAACCCAATATTGATCATACATTGGAGCAAAATTTTCTCTATGCAAACTATATTCATGATACGTTATGATATATTATGGTCATTGTTTCCAACATTTCTATTACACATGTAATGGGCTTGAATAAATCCACATTTTCTCCAACAAGTTTACATATTATAAAGTATAACATTAAGTGAAGTTTATAGCATTATTTAAAAAAGAGTGTCTTATGGCTTCATGTATATGAAAGTGACACATACACTGAATTCATTGGATATACAAAAGTACAAGTGCATTTATGGAACTAGTGCATATATAGAAGTGGGGCATATATGAATGTGCAAATGCATATATGGAAGCCATGCATACACAAAAGTCATATTTCGTGTATGCACTCATATGGAAGTTAAACATATAGGAAAGAGGGAATATACAATAGTTTAAGTATGAAGTTAGTCACACTTATATGGAAGCATGCATATATGAAAGTAAGCTTTTGTATTGGCACATATACATGGAAGCATGTATATATATAAGTCAACTTCCATGCATAAGCACTTTTGTATGTGTTCACATATACAAAAGTTGACTTTCACATATGTGCAACGCCTGAATACGTGTGCCTATCTTTCACATATGCATGCAAAAACTACGGATATACAAATATAGGCTTTTATACATGTGTACATATAAAAAATCCAACTTCTATAAATGTGTATCTTTTATGTTTGTGTACATATATGGAAGCCATGCATATATCATGCATGGATATTGGATTTCATGTGTGTGCATATACAATAGATACATTTGTGCATATATGCAAAAGTTTTGCATATATAAAAAATATAGAAGCACACATATAGGAATGTCAACTTCCATACGTGTATGCATATATAGAAAAAACACATATGTGGAATTACACATATATATAGGTCGATATAACTTCTTTTCATGCATATATACAAAATCTTGCTTCCATACATGCAAAACTTTCATATTTGTGTGCTTCCATACATGCATGCTTATGTATATGTGCACTTCCATACATGCATGCATGCATATATGAAATGGGGACTAGAGGGAACAAGGAGCAATGTTAATGATTTCTCCTTCCAGAACACTCATAATCCCTTGGCATTAGATAAAAAGAGTTGATGCAATTGTTGATAAGTCAACTTATTCCCATTCTTTTTCTTTATTTAGGGATCATGTAGGACTAGAAGGAATGAGGAGCAATGCCACCAATCTCTCCTTTAGGAATGCTCATATTCCCTTGGCATCAAGAAAATAGAATTCATGTAAGAATATGACAACACACCAATACATGGGACTCTTTACATTCCCAAAGGGTAATGGGGTGTATAAATCTATCGATATTTTATATTAATTTCATATTTTGTTTATCCAATGGGTATAGAGAAAATTAAATAGTGTATTAATATATCCATGTCTTTATGTTAGCTGTAAATTCTATGTGTCTAATGAGTCACTGTTAAATTGGAATATATATGTTGATTTCATATCCCTTGTATCCAATGAGTATATTTTGTGCATCCACTAAATCCATGCTTATTGAATTCTCGAATCTAGAATCGACATCAACTTGGGTCAATATATCAAATATGCCAACTCATGTGATTATGGACATTCAACTATGAAAAATACACTCAAAGGTTTTAATGGTGATGATATCCACGTCACTGTAAAGTCTTTAAGATTTTGCAACTAGATTTCCATCCAGGTTTACATTCATATGTCTATATCCATATGAATGTGTCCATAAAATCATGCATTATATAGGCACATTTGGATGAGAATCAATATCATGTGATGGTAGGAAAACATCTCAGTGAGTGGTAGTCAGATGAGAGTTGTAACAGACCCAACCTCCTAATGTCATATTAAGGTTGTAGGGTGTAATTAGACTCGACCTTCAAAGTTTATTATGAAGATGGGGTTATAAAATTTTCCTCTTTGCTCCATCACATCAAATCATATTTTTGATACTTCCATTTTCTTATGATCATTGAGAGCTTTCTAGTAGTATAAATTGCATCTCATTTTGAGCTCTTGGCACAAAGTTATGTCCATTTGAATATTTACCCCTTAAGGACCACACCAACATCTATACATGCCACATGGTTGACACATTGTGGCCCTTTCCCACATATTACAATCCACATATACTAATATCTTATCGTTCTAGTGCCTTTCCATATCGGTGGTTCTATAAAATATGCCTTGTGTAAATCCTTGGATGGTCCCAATATTTTGATAAGTTGGTAAGTCCAAAAATGTGAATATGCAAATATGGTTATTACCACAACGTTCAATATGATGACATGTATATTTCCATAAACCTATAATATGAAAATATGGTTAACAATCCTCCAATATGTTGGCATAGCAATATCCCAATACAAGATACTAGGATATCAACAAATTCCCTATAACTAAAAATCGTTACAATTTACTCATAGGTCGATAAGATGGTGGCTAGATCAACATGCTAATTCATATCTCTAAAATCCAGTCATAACCTATTATGTGGAAAATCATGAAATTTCCTTTTCCATGTGGCACTATTGATGTGTATACCAAAATTATGAGGATATCAAAGATTTTCTAAATTTCAATCCTTCAAAAGATCTCGATTATGAAGATATGCTAGTATGACAGCTCAACATGCCACATTATTTCATCCAATTACCGCTTGACGCATGGTAGATGTTTAGTTATTCCCTACCACATGGAACTACTAATATGTGCCACGTTTCACTCATATTTTCCTTGTTGGCATGCCAAAATCCATGAATTTGGGTGACATGTGTCCTAATATTTTGTGTTTCTAATTATTTAGTGGTAATATATCTTGGTAATCCCCCTTTTTTATTGGATTTTGGTCATGGATCCCATCAAGCCATCTGATTAGGGGATAAAGATGAGACTCCAAAATCTAAATTTCTAAGGAAACTCGAGAATTCTACTAAGTTTCACTTTCGATAAGATAGCAGTCTTAATCTTCTTCCAAACAAATAACCCATTTCCATTAATTTTGTAGCTTCAAGCCTCCTTATTTATAGTTATTATACCACAAAATATCTCACCTTCTAGTTTATTTCCATAGACATACAGAGCCTTAAGCTCCTACTGACATACTAGCTTCACTTCACTATTATTGTATATAATAATTTAGCATGATTGCATTCATATCTATGAAAGAAATGTAGAGCAACATCAAGTGGGCTATGTTCTCAAATCTCTATTCATGCCCATTCAACATAATATTACAACTATTTGTCTATCATTACCCATCGACGTAGTGTAACACCATAACATTCAAACATGAACCATGGAGGATCATTAAAAATTTATTTACAAGGAAAGAATACACATATTAATTTTGTAACACCCTCCTCCCACATTTACCCAAGTAACCAACCAACAAAGGTAAACATGTGATGAGAGGCTACTATCATATGATTCAAAATCCTTGGTGACCTTAAGGAAGTGGAATCAATGGAAACACATCAAACATACCTTCCACATCAGTAACACTCCCAGGAGCCATCCCAACCACTTAGGTATCATGCCCTTAGGTCCCACTAAGTTTTTAGACTACTAAACCTCTAGAACCAACAAGGGTAAACATGTGATGAGAGGCTACTATCATATGATTCAAAATCCTTAGTGACCTTAAGGAAGTGGAATCAATGGAAACACATCAAACATACCTTCCACATCAGTAACACTCCCAGGAGCCATCCCAACCACTCAGGTATCATGCCCCTGGGTTCAACTGAGTTTTTAGACTACTAAACCTCTGGAAACTCCCATGATATGGGCATGCCAGTGTCCATAGGGCTTTGGATGCTCCCACAAGCCTGCATGCCTACGTCTAGGGACTATTTGCAATAGACTTATGCCAAAGTCAATGGTATTTAAGGCACTTTTCAGCCGATAAGTTCGGCCACTGCCCAGAACTTGTTGTAACTTTCAAAATCCATTAAAAACATGTTGAAAAGACTAATACCCCAAAACTAACTCGAGGACTAGGCTTGGTCATCCCCAATTGGGACTGACATTCTGTCAAACACTTGGCATCAATGCAATATACAGGTCTAGGATACAAGACAGAGCATGAATGATTGAAAAATATTACGAGACATAACATGAAGGATCACCACCTTCTCCCTTAAACTGTTATGACATTAATTAGATATTTCATCCATTATCCTTTCATTTACAAGTAAATACATGAAATAACCATAACAATAAACAATCATATAAACATGCTTATAACTAACATTAAACCATGAAAATAATAAGGAGACATCAACCATTAAATCCACATATTAATAAGTACAAAAGCAAGATAACTTAGCTTTTATTAAACATAGGAAAATTATACTAGATTTGGGACTTTTAGGTACCACTCGACCATAGACATGGCTGAACCAAATATTTCTTTCATCCAGTCACCCCCGTGCCATATTTTAAGCATGAATGTGGGATCTCATGGAAAAACCAATCCAAAAAAAACCAAGGGAATCGAAAGGTTAAACCACTTCCACCCTCACCAATCCGTGATCACACCAAAACTAGTGCTCTGATCATGAAGCGAATCGAACTTGGAATGCCATCCAAAACCCATCACTATCCTTAAGGAAATTTCTGTCTCCTTATCTCTCAGGCTTTACCGCAATCGAATCCCAGATCACTAGGCCCTAAACTGAGACATCTCCCTCATGATTTACCGTGTATCCCACCAAAACTGGTCAAGGGATGCCTAGGCCTTGGGGAATGAACCTTGAGACCACCTCCGCCCCAGATTTTGAAATCCATCTGTCAATCCGAAAGCTCAAAACTGAGATCAACATCCCAACACACCATGGCATCTAGAAAAAGGGAAGGCTAGGCTGGAAACCACTGTCATAACCTGGCAAAACCATGCCATCGACAGCAAGAGAACCATACACCAAGATGAAATGCCAAGCATGTCAAAACCAATTAGGAAATCACACATGCAATATCTTACCTTCAAGTATTCCTATTGAAGCTACTTGATCTTGCTCTTCCTAGCTTGATGCTTGATTTCCTTCCTTTCCATTTGCTTACTTTTCCTTCCTTGCTCCAAAGCTAGAGTGCTCCAAAAAATTATAAGTGTCCAAGAGTGAGAAAGAGAGAGAGAATAATGAGAGAGGTCCAAAACTGAATTGACTAAGCTTACACTGACCAAAACTTACATTGACAATGCCTACAATGTTATGAAACTAGCTCAAGAAAAGATAGAAAAGATAGATGAATGCCTTAGAAATAAGCCTCTTCGAGGGGGAAACCTCCTTTACATTACACAAATGAACAATTCTTGGATGATACAAATGACAAGACCTCCTTTCTATATATAGGAGTCTTAATGGGTCATAATATAATAAGAGCTGACATAAAATTAATAATGTAAGGGCACAATAATAACAATAGTGGGATTCTATGGGGCACAATAATAAGAATATGGGGACTACATGGGCACAAAAATATAATAAGTGGGTTGTACTAATAATAGTAAGGGTTTACACTAGTAATATAGGGACCTAACATGCCCCTCTCCTTCAAAAAGTGTTGTCCTCAATGCTTGAGTAGTTCTTGATTCTTCTGTATAAAATTCTTGTCCTCCCATGTGGAATCTTCTGTGGCTGAGTTCTTCCACTTGATGAGATACTCTGAAATTGATCGATTGTGTAGCTATCGAGTTCTTGTTTCTGTGACTGCTTGAGGCTCCAATATGATTTTTCCTTCCTCATCAAGTTTTGGAAATATTTTTTGAATTGTGATCTTCTGCAAATTTTGAATGAGTGGCCACACTTTTTCATCCTTCTTCCATTCATCCTTTACTTTGTTTATCCTATGGGGTTGCATAATATAAATATCACAAAATAATGCTTCCACATCCTCATCCTTTCTTGAGAGTGCATCTGAAACAACATTTTTCTTTGCTTTTTTGTAGATGATTTCAAAGTCATAACCCAACATATTTATAACCCATTTTTTCTGTTCTTCTAAAGATAATCTTTGTTATAAAAAGTATTTAAGACTATCATGATCCATTTTTACCTTGAAGTGTCTTCCCATTAGGTAAGGTCACCATTTCTTAAG
>APFE031626138.1:275146-295748 GCA_000404065.3 Pinus taeda | reverse complement strand
GTGATTCCCACTAGGATATATTTGCCCAACATTAATCTTGGAATATGTGTCCCTTAACTGTGGTCTTATTTTTCCTTTATTAGCTTTTATTACATGGAATTCTCACTAGGGCTATTACAAAACCCTCCACCTTGGGGAAAATTGTCCTCGGTGTTAAACCAAACTAAGACCTCAACAAAATTGTTGAAAATCAAACATACTACCCATGGATACTTATAAGTGAGCTCGTTGTAGTATTTACAATGAAATACTGCTCAAAACATGACAAACATATAATGTACAGGAGATCTATAACATAGCTCATTACGGTATTTACAATAACCACATATACACATATGCACATTTACTAAACCAGAAAATAAAAGAATACGATGCCTCTATCAGTCAATAAGGGAATCCAGAGGCTCACACCTCCACCCTAAAAATAATACTAAGATTCACCTCCTTCGTAGGAAGTCCATAATCCACAACCATAGTCAAACTGCATCCAATGTCTAGTGCTATAATCCCGCGCCACTTGTCCTCTCAACGAATAGTTACTGACTCATTGTTCTAGGGCACACTCCTAATTTGCATTTGATTCCATCTGGCAATGCTAATGACCAAAACAAATATATCCCCAGCCTTCCCTTCTCTTCTACATAGTCCCTCAGGAAATCTAGTCATCCCTTCCATGAAGTCACTCACCTTCCAAGTTCCCCGACATCCACTATCCCGGGAAATCCATCCCTTTGCAAGGATTCCTCGCATTGGAAAGTCAAACAATCAAGGAATATACCTGCCTCAAACCATCATACCTGTCATAGCATGCTCATGGAAATCAATTGACACTATTAGGTACCACTGTCCCACAATGGCCCTGCTCTTGAAGTACTTTACTAGCATACTGCTGCATGTTCCAATTCCTTTTTTCATCATCGCTAATGCTTGAAGTTGATTTCAACCACCCAATAGGGCTTTTCTGTGTTTCCTGTACCAAGCACATAACTTCCATTAGATTAAAATAAATTGAAATAACTTCAAATCATACCTCATTGGTCGGTCGTTAATAAGGTGCACTTGCAATCTTGTTTACTTCTTGTCACAAGAAGTCAAACTAGCATATTTGACCAAATCATCATGTATAAATATATCACATCAAGTTAGCTCAAAACACAACCATAATAGGTCAAAATCATAAATCACATGTAACAATCATAAACCAGAATCATAATTCACACACATAATAAAACCGAAATAAAATATTTATACTTATCCTTTAATCAATCCTTAGCTTCTACCTTTGTCTTTATTCCGTAAGCACTCTGGATCGGTTTCCACACCCGACAAACACCTAGTGCCTTCTCCTCAACCATGTGCGCATACACATAGTGTGCATCACACACATACAACCACACACAACCACACACAACATACAACGCCATGCAATACATGCACCTATACCTGACATACAATGCATTAGGGGAATTTTGAGGTCTAAAATGGGCCTCCTATGAAAATGTACAACCAAAATAAACTTTATAAAAACCAATAGGTTTCAAGATGATGATGTCAACTATGGGGGATGATTCACCATTTTTGGAGTAAAAAAGTAAAAAGATTAAAACCTAATAAAATAGTAAAACCACTTTTTAAACTCGTATTTTCAACTTATCTCCCTAAGTTTTTACTTAAATTTTGAGCAAGAGTAATCATTGGATGAAAATTTTAATTCCTCATACAAGGAGTACCCATGTTGCATGCTTTCGATGGACCTTGCTACACAAAAAATAAGAAATACATGAAAAAACATTATTGCAATCACAATGTTCATGTATTTCTCATTTTTCATGTAGTAGGGCCCATTGAAAGTATGCAACATGGGTACTCCTTGGATGAGAAATCAAATTTTGCACCCAACAAGTGTTTCTACTCGAAATTTGAGTAAACCCATAGGGAGATAAGTTGAAAATATGAGTTGAAAAAATAGTTATTTATTTTTTCCCTCTAAAATTTTATGATGTAATCTAATCTTATTTTATTATTTCCACCATTATTTTATAATTCCCTTAGGAGGCCCATTTTATACCTCAAAATTCCCCTAATGCATACACATACACCCAATGTACAACACAACACAATACATACATCTACATCTGGTGTACACCACAACACATTACATACAC
This sequence comes from Pinus taeda, assembly GCA_000404065.3. Lineage (NCBI taxonomy): Eukaryota > Viridiplantae > Streptophyta > Pinopsida > Pinales > Pinaceae > Pinus > Pinus taeda. The sequence continues at coordinate 293,583 of APFE031626138.1, read as the reverse complement.
CTACACCCGTTGTACAACAGAATACATATACGTACACATAGTACAATACAACGAATACACATGTCATGATACCACAACTACACCATGCACATACATAATACCACATGTACACTAGTACCACATGTACAACATGTACACAGTACCACCTATACACAACACCACCTGCATAACGTGTACAAAACATCACATGTAGATGACACCACGTGTAAAATGTGTACGAAATGACACATTTACATTGTACCACTTGTACAATGTGTACACAATGCTAGATGTATACAACACCACATGCACGACATGTAAACAGTACCATATACACCAAATGTACAAAGCACCACCTGCACACAAAACCATATGTACAACATGTACACAACACAACATGCTCACAACACCCCTTGTACAATCATGCACACAACAAAATATGTACATAGCACCACATGTACAACATGCACATGACACCACATGTACATAGCACTGCATATCCAACATGTAAATAGCATCATCTATACATAATATTGCATATCCAACATGCACACAACACTGCATATCCAACATATACATATCAACATCTATTCCCAACACTCCATATGGAATATTCATACAACATTGTCTATAACACCCTATACATAACATTGCATAACAACATGTACACACACTATATATACACAACACCACATGCACACAACATCACAAATGCAACATGTACAACATATACAATATATGCACAACAATAGTACCACACATCCAAAACCACACTGTCTCTACCAAGCAATCTTACTTCCATTGTCTCTTCACCATCCATGCTTATCCTAGCATGTCATACAACACACTATTTTCATTTTGTTGATGTATCTCTTAGTATTAGCATGTCCATAACATAAACATAGACATAGTATAATCACATAATAACAATTCATATCCACATGATACTGACCTTAGAGATCTGTTAGGCTACTCTTTCCACTTGATTTCTCATGAACCAGGAATCTCTTCACGCCATTCACCTGCATAAGCAATCATTCCTCCACAAGAACGATTCTTGATGACCCTATCACACACACACACACACACACATATATATATAACATTAGCACAAAACAATTATGATCTAGTTAGAAAGACATACCTACATACCTAATATATAATAATATTTATATATAATATATATTATAATATTATATATATATATATCAATCAATCATGATCACAACATAATTACCAGATATCATAAGGTCAAGGATAAGGCTAAGGGAACTCCCTTTATCTATGCAACGCATGTACAACATCGAGAACAATAATTCCCAACGAAGCTAAGGCATATGGCACCTCAAATCTAGTTACTTTACTTTTCTTGATTACTTTTCTCATGACTATCTTGACATTGTTCATTTACACCAATGGACCCAACCAATCCAACTAGTTGTTATACACTTGCCTTCAGTTGCCCTTATACATGCATTGAGCTTCATCCAGGCCTTACATCACCTTTTGGGTTTCATTCACCTCTCCTTAGGCTCCATTAACTTTCCTCTTTCCCAACCAATTCCCCATACCCCGAACATAAGAGGAAAGACAAGAAACAAACAAGAAGAAAACCATGGCAAACCAACAACAATACGACACCACAACCAAAGTGGAATGGCCATGCAAAAGCCACAAAAAAAACCACTATCAAGCAAAAAAATCACCAAGAGACCAAAAGCATAAGAGTAACAACAAACACCATGACTCAATCCCCATGGTTCCCAGTGCTTCCAAGGGAAAGCTCAACCTAAGACTTCTTCAAGATTCCATGGCAATTTATTTTCCATGCACCCCTTGCAACATACTGCTATAAACACATAACTATTAGTGCTTAAATAAACATAACAATACATTGTTTACCTTACCTTGTTGTGCCAAGCACGTTCCTTGCAATTGAGCACATCCACACCATCTCTCAAGGGACTCCAATTCCCTTTACAGATCTACCTGTAACTAGAGACTAGCTAATATATTTGTCAAGTACATGTTCATGAGTCTGACACATATCCACATAATTTCATACGAGATTAAGGTTAAGAATACTTCCTGTATGCAAAAAACTCATTCTTTTGAAATTGGGGTTTCTAAACATAGCTAAAGGAATTCTTGCCGAATGCCTTTCTTTTACCTTTTACCTTGTTTCAATCAAGGCTTAGTATGTATTGTCACATCACCCGATTGCTAGTTATATAACACATCAACTATTACCTTGTCAAGCTAATACCAAACATTATGCCCTGCAACTGCTCACACATGTCAGTCTCACATCCCAAATATCAAGACAATCATATATATCAATTTGAAATCAACCTTTACCAAGACTAACAACCACGTCATAATCCATAGTGAACTCATAGTCATTAGACATAATACTACAATTGTCACCTATTACACTCAAGTACATGTCAACTATCTTAACACATATGTGTTAGCACAATCATCTTAAAAAAATATCGTTCATTCATTCAATCTTACAGACACATACTCATATCATGCAAGTAATCAAACATTTAGACAATAGATAGATGACATAATAAACACCAACACCCAAACACTAATTAAATGACATAATCAAACATTCAAGCACAAAGTAGATGACATAAGCAAGCTCATACCTTAATGTATTTTAGGGGAGGCTATCTTTTCTACACAATCAATCTATATTAGCGTGATATAACTTCACAACATATCAACTCAAAAATAAATAAGGTCATGATATCCATAATAGTCACTAGCTAACATGTTCACATCATAAACTCAAAATTTTTTGTCATTTATGCATAGCAATCAAATATGTATGATCAATCTAGATTAGTACAAATCAATGTCACAAATAATTCAACCCATACCTGAATGTCACAACCCTAACCATCTGCATAGGCCAATCCAATTTAGCATGATACATATAACATGAAGGTCTTAATTTAATAACCCTAATCATAAGTTACTAGCATATAACAACAATAATCTATATATCATGCTCATCACCAACATATAACCTAATCATTAAGCTAACTATAATATAACAACAACAACTTAACCTATAACATACTCATCAAAAACATATAACATAATCATCAATTTATCTAACATAAAACAACAAGAGCAATGCATACAACCACATGTTACTATCATTCATGACTATTTGATACATGTGCATATGACTACAATAATCAACTAGCATCTATCATGTATGTAACCATAACATTAATAGACATGTACATAAACCTAATGTATATAACCCTAATGCATATACAAATCCATTAACTAACATACGTGCATATCCAACACTCAAACCTGTATGACGACATGCTCTTGCCTCGAGGTCCAACGCTACAACTTCACTTTAATGATCTATATAGACTCCTACTCTATCTCAGCCAACACATCAACATCACAACAACCAACAACATCATGATGACCTAACTGCATACAATGACCTCACAATCCATGTCTGGCATACCACACATGCATAACAAATGCATATATAGCTATACACTCATGATGAAACATCCCACAACAATGCCCTCAACCTTCACATGGCGACATCACTACAACCATGATCAACACCATGCAAATGAAACATGCACATAGACTACAAGCATAAGCAACAACACATATGAAACCGACATGAATGCATGATAAGCACACCGCCCATCCAGTCCGAGGGGTGAACCATGCTCTGATACCACTTTGTGGTACCAGATATGACCCAAAGAGAGCACAACCCGCTTTGATACCACTCTATAACACCCTCCTCCCACATCTACCCAAGTAACCAGCCAACTGGGGGTAAACATGTGACGAGAGGTTACTATGATATGATTCAACCTCCTTGGCGACCTTAAGGAAGTGGAATCAATGGAAACACATCAAACATACCTTCCACATCAACAACAACACTCCCCAGAGCCATCCCAACCACTTAGGTATCATGCCCCTGTGTCCCACTGAGTTTTTTTTACTACTAAACCTTTGGACGCTTGCATGCTATGGGCATGTTAGTGTCCAGAGAGCTCTAGACGCTCCCACAAGTCTACATGCCTGTGTCTAGGGACTATTTCTAGCAAACCTATGCCAGAGTCTGTGAGATTTAAGGTACTTTTCAAGCCCAAAATTCTGGCCACTTCCCAGAACCTGCTGTAACTTCCTGAATCCATTAAACGCATGATGACAAGACTAATAAACCAAAACTAACTCTAGGACTAGGCATAACCATCCCCAACTTGGAATGACATTCTTTCAAACACTTGGCATCAATACAATCTACATGTCTATGATACAAAATAGAGCATGAATGGATGAAAACTTTTAGAATACATGACAAGAAGGATCACCACCTTCTCTCTTGAACTATTATTACATAAATTATGTCCTGCATCCATTATCCTTCCAGTTACAAGTAAATACATGAAATAACCATGACAATAACCAGTCATATAACCATTCTTATAACCAACATTAAACCATGAAAATAACAGTGAGATATCAACCATTAAATCCACATATTAATAAGTACAAAACAAAGAGAACCTATCTTTTATTAAACATAGGCAAATCGGACCAGGTTTAGGACTTCCACATACCACTCGACCATAGACATGGTTGAACCAAATATTTCTTTGAGCTAGTCACTCCCATGCCATATTCTAGGCATGAGTGTGGGATCTCATGGAAAACCAATCTAGAAATAACCAAGGGAATCCAGAGTTTAAACCACCTCCACCCTCACCAATTTGATATCACACCAAAATCGGTGCTCCGATCACAAAACTGAACCGAATTTGAAATGCCATCGAGAATCCATCACTATCCTTGAGGAATTTTCTATCTACTTATCTCTCAACCTTTACCGCAATCCAATCCGGGATCACTAGGCCCTAAATCGAGACACCTCCCTAAGGATTTTCTGTGTATCCTGCCAAAACCGATCAATGGATTCCTAGGCCTTTGGGAATGAACCTTGAGACCACCTCTGCCCCAAATTTTGAAATCCAGATCTGGAAATCCCAAAGCTCAAAATTGAGATCAACATCCCAACACACCATGGCATCCAGAAAAAGGCAAGGTTAGGCTGAAAACCACTATCATAACCTGACAAAACCATGCCACTAACATCAAGAGAACCATACACCAACATGCAAATCCATGCATGTCAAAACTAGTAGAAAATAAAACATGCAATATGTTACCTGCAAGTATTCCTGTTGAAGCTACTTGATCCTCCTCTTCCTTGCTTGATCCTTTCTTTCCTTCCTTTCCCTTTGCTTGGTTTTCTTTTCTTGCTCCAAAGCTAGAGTGCTCCAAGAAAATTCTAAGTGTCGAAGAGTGAGAGAGAGAGATAATAATGAGAGAGCTCCAAAAGTGAACTAACCAAAGCTTGTGCAAAATGACGAAGGGAGGAACCCTAGTTAAACATTGCAGGAAGGCCTTGCAATGGAACCCATAGTTACATGGGATATGGTATGGAGGATGTGGCAATGAATGATGTCACCCTAACGGTTAGGATTAGTGACATCACCCTGGATCCTGGACCCTAGATATTTTGGGCGTAGGGCACAGTAGAAAACCTGGGATTTAAGTTCTGGGGTGACTTTGCATGCAAAATCCATTCTTTGGGGATAAGTTTTATGTGGCACGAGAAAAATCATTTACCAGTTGAGGGGGAAGCTAAGCCCAAACACAAATTTTGCACTGGCAACACAACTTGGAAGGAACACCCCAGAAAGTTCGACGGGGAGCAACGTGGAGACTTGCAGGGGTTAACTATGATGGGGTGACATGGCCATAAAAGGTCTGCACCTATGTACACCCAATATAATCACATAATGTAAATATTTTTATGTTTATATTCCTATGGTTAATTTGAGTGGACCATAAGAATTGTGATTAGTTCGTGACCTAGTATGAACAGGTTGACGACCGTCCCAAGGCATTATGTGGCTTGTAATTTTGGAAGTCACGTGGAAAGCCTGATGATGTGGCTCAAAATGATTGGCCAAGGATCTAGTCAGGGTGAATGCATGAAGATGGGTTATACTTTTGGGTCAAATGTGGTGATGAAATTTCAAAATTTCACTCTTTTATTGAATTGAAGCACTCAAAATTCATATAAGCATTGTGAATTTTGATTTAGAGTAAAAAGACAATCCGTGGAGAATTATGTTATTGTCTTAGAGATATTTTTTGCAAAAAAAATTAGTGTAATATAATATGTCAATTTTCTATCAAATGAAATGTTTGTCCTTGCAAATTTTCGCACATCTTAAGAGTATATGTGTGTGTTCACATAACAATAAACATAACCTTAAGTTCTAAATGTGTATTATATTTATATATATATATATACTAATATATATAATAATATATATATTGATATATATATAATATATATAATAATATATATATATATATCATGTTGAATGCTGAAGATCGGGTTACTAAACTTTTGGGCCAATGTGGGGTGATGAAAAATTTTCAAAATTTTCACGTCTTTTACTTGGGGATATTGAAAGGCACTCAAAAATTCATATAAAGCATTTGTGAATTTTGATTTAGAGTAAAAAAGACCAATCTGTGGAGAATTATGTTATTTTTCTTAGAGATAATTTTTTGCAAAAAAAATAGTGTAATATAAATAACTGTCAATTTTTTCTATTAAATGAAATTTTGTCCTATGCAACTTTTTTTGCACATCTTAAGAGATGTGTGTGTTTCACAATAAACATAACCTTAGTTTTTTTTTATATATATATATATATACACCAAGATAACTTAGTTTTTTTTTTTCATATTAAAATTTAATTTTTATGGGCTAAATTAAATTTTTATTTATTTTTTCGAGTTGGCGAAGTTTTGCATTTTGTAAACATAAAATGTTTACGTAGATTTTATTTTTTATTTATTTTATTAATTTTTTTTAAATACGTTCAAAAACCAAGTGAACTCTTTTGAAGAGGACTGGTAAAGGAAGGTATTTGTATTTTTTGAAATATTTTCATTTTATATATTTTATGTTATTGATTTTTTATTTAGCCCCTTTGAAGTTGTCCAAAAAAAATTCAAGCATTATGTTTAAAAGAAATTAGATAACAAAATATCATATGACTTTGAAAATGTCAAACTCATATGCCATTATAGAGTATTTCATCCCAAATCCAACATGATCAACTCCCCCAATTAAGGACAAATTTTGCCTATAGTCTGTTAGGGTACAAAATGGTGTCGCAAGAAATCTATAGAAGAGGAGTTAAAATTCGGTTTTTCAAGCCCTCAACAGCTTGAAAGAGCGCTTAAAATGCTTGATCGAGTGCTTGAGATAAAATTTGAAATAACTCTATCGAGGGTTCGAACCCTTAAGTGGTTAAACAAAGGCTTGATCGAGCTATCATAATTATTAATTAAAAAAAACTCTTAATACTTGTCTTTAAGAGAATATAGATTTATTTAATTTCAACAAAAATAAGGTTATAATATTTAAATATAATTCCAAACTTCTAATTTCCTTAATTGTAAATTAATTTATTTTATTTTACCAAGAAATAAGAATAATATAAATAGATAACTTTTTTAATAAAATATTTTAATTTTTTTTTTTTCAAGTTTTGAAACCTCTAAAAAGATAAATTTATTTATTGTTCTGATTTCAAAATATAATATATTTATACTTAATCATTTTAATAATATTTTTTTTTTTTTTGGTAAAACATTTCAATAAAACACTAAATCAACATAAAATAAAATAAGAAACAACAAACTAAACTAAACAATTTCTCTCACATTTATGAATTTGTCACCATCTAGTGTCAACTTGAAATATCTTAGCAATATAATACAAAACTAAACACTAATTATAAATATTCTATAACGGATTACTCATTAATTATGAAAAAAAAACTATGATATTGTTTCAAAGCCAAGAACCACACCATTTAAATTTTGTAAATTTTATAATATTTATTATTTTAAAATATTTATTAACCACAATTAAACATAGATTACTCAAGCTAATTAGTCAAGTAATGTTTTTAAATTTATGATTTTCGGTTATGTTTTTATTATTTAAAAATATATATTGCAAACCTAGGCCAAGAGTAATTTTTTTATATATACTTTGCACTTGTGTAGTCTGAGGATAAAAATGTGTGCAATCACATTATACAGGTTGAGAGAGATTTATAATGGCAGATACCATTGCATCCATTTACACTATATTAGTTATGACTTACAACTATTACAACTCCTTTAATTATTAGTGCACTCCTTTCTTTCTCTGAACAACTGGATATATATATAAAGTTTGATTATGATAGATATGATTATGATCTAATCTGTGGATTGTTTTTATTAACTCCTAAGTGAATTTATAAAAATATACATTTCTACAGCAGCCTCAAATTCATATTTTAGGTTACCCATATTTATATAAAAAAAATAAGTATTTATTAAAATCAAATTGATAAATTTTCTTTATGTTTAAAATCATTTATATTAAAATTAATTTATAAAAAAATATTATTTAAATTATAACATTGAAATTTAAATCCATATTCAAAAATAAATTTTAAGTTAACAAATTATAAATATAAGAATATTAAAATTTCAATTGCAAGTGGGATAGAATCTTTTTTCAAATTTATACACCAAAATGCTAGAAATGTAATGAGAAATTAATCCACACCATTGTCAATTGCCTATTCAAATGTAATTACCAATTAAATTTGTTTGTTTGTTTGTTTGTTTTTTTTTTTAACTATCAAATACTTACAATTTTAAAGTCTACATATCATTATTGATATTTACTTCAATTTTAAAATTGTTAATGATGAGAAAATAGAAAATGCTATCGAGTTTTAAGGCTTAATCAAACTCCTAATTTAGGGTTTCACAAGAGCTCGATCGAGAGTTTGTTTTAATGTTCGATTGACCAATGTTTAAGCCCTCAAACAACTCAATTGAGGCTCAAATATTGGCTCGATCGACTACTTAAAAATGCTCGATCAAAGTTTGTCTTTTTTTTTTTTCAGCCACAATGCACTCTTTCTTGCCAAAAAGTGTAACCCACCTTTATGCATAGATCCATCAGCCATATATTTTAATTCAAGAGTCAGATTGAGACAAATTTTATATCATTGGAGTTTTCTCAACAAGACAAACGTGATAGTATCATCTGTTTTGAGTTTCTCAAGAGTGAAAGAGAGTAGAAAATTTGGACCCCATTTCCATAACTAAATAATGGAGATTAGGTCAGCCTAGGTTTGGGCTAGAGACAGTGGGGGTATTTTATAGAGTGGTATCAGAGCTTTTAGGTTTAATACTTGGCCTAGACAGGCTCTATTACATAAGGAATATAGATGGAGGTTCAACATTAAACTTTTGGAAATTCAGTGAGGTCTTAAAGCCTCGTGATAGACACTAGAAATACATTGTTTTTGTGAATGTATTGCATGTATGGTTTTATGTGTCTTTGTATGCTTGTGAGAAGACACAAACAATGTATTTGATTTTATTGATACTAATGTGCTAATCAAGGTGTAATATTGAAACTCGCTATGCAGAAACATATTTTCATCTACAAGCTAAGGTGATAAAATTTATTATGCATTGAGATTTGTTCGAATATAATTGTTGTGGGTGTGCATGACAAGGCATGAAGTTTAAATACCACTTGAACAACAAGGGGTGGTACAATATAGAACCAATAGACTATGGGAGGGATAGTAAAATGGTGCAATATAGCTCTGACCAACCACAACATGGTCATGAAGAGGAAATATTAGTTGAAAAAAGAGTAGGGGTAGACTCTCTAAATTGGATGGATATGTTGAGAAGTCTAAGAGTAGAAATAAGAAGTTGTAAAGCTGATAATGAGAGTCTTGTTAGAGTGTAAAAAATGCAAGTTGAAGTCAAGTAAATTATACTACAAAGCCTATTATACCTGCAAAGCTAGAGGAAACATGAATTGGAGACTACCATAGAGGCATGCAAATCCCATTGGTGTAAGAATAAAGAACCAATTGGGCGAACGAGAGAAGATTGAGAAAGAAGCACCAATTGTCCAATGAAGATATCGTGAAAGGAGGAACTCTATTAAGTACCCAAAAATGGAACTCAAGCACCCATGAGTAGTGGTATGAGGACTTTCATAGAAGGCCACATTGTCATCACCATCATCATCATCATGGGATAAGAAGGGGAAGAGAGTATATACCAGAGGACTTTAATAAGGTTAAGCCTCCTACCTTTGATGGAAAAATGAAAAATCATAGGATGGTGAAGCTTGGTTGCTGAGAATGAAGACGTTCTTCTGAATCCATGATTATTCAGAAAACATGAAGGAAAAGATGGATACTTTCATCCTAAGAGGCAAGGCTAATATATGGTGGGAAGATCTAAAATATGTAAAGGGCATAAGGGAGGAATAATTGTCCTAGAAGGAGTTTTAAGAGTATTTTAGGATAAAATTCCTATCTAAGAGATACTTTGACAACATGGTGAAGGAGTTTTACGAGCTCTTCTTGGGATAGTTGGAAGATGATGAGTACACCACCAAATTCCTAGAATTTCTAACTTATGTTCCCTACCTTAAGGAAAAGAAAGAAAAGTTTCAGAGGTATGTCAATGGAATACCACAACCCTTCAAGGATATAATTGAATTGATGATCCCAAGTCACTAGAGGATGCAATTTTGAAATTGAAGCATTGCTATGAGTATTGTAGGTGTAGGTCTAATTATAATTCAGATTGGAGATTCAAGGGAAATGCCAAGTTTAAAGGGAAAAGGAAAAAGACAATTAAGGGAGCAAGTGTTGCCCCTCTTAACCAAGAAAACATGTAGAAGTCCAACACTTCCAGCAGAGGTAATTCAACTCAAGATGAAGCCAAAAGTTATGAGAATTCTCCATATAAGTTCTAGACTTGTGGAGGAAATCACCTAAGGAAATATTTCCCATAGTACAAACACGCTAGCTCGAGTCTATACAATGCACAAGAAGTAGAGATATTCAAGGACATGGCTCAAAATGTGCCCCAAATTTATGTAGTAGTGAATAATTGCCAAGATGATCATCAAGAAATGATTACAGAGATGGAAGTTGTGCTCCATAACCAAAAGATTTCAATTTTTACTAACCCTTGTTCAAATTTTAGTTACATAAGTCCTGTTATTGTTGAGAGATGTGTACTAAAGAATGAAGCACATGATGAGTCTTGGCTAGTTCAACTACCCATAGGGACAAGAAGAAGAGTGGTGTATTGGGTGAATACTTTCCCAATCAAATTAAATGGGATTCCAATAGTGGAAAAGGCTCAACATGCTGCCATTGGGTGCATATAGCGTATTACTGGGCATGGATTGGTTATATGCACATCGAACCAAGATATAATGTTTTGAGAATACAATCGATTGCCTCAATGAAGATGGAAAGCATAGAAAATTGTGTGGAAAGAAAAAACCCACATCCATAAGATTAATTTCATCCATGCAAGACAAGAGAAGTCACAGGAAGGGATGCGTTTTATTTGTTATGAAAATATCCAACAATGTTGAAGCTAATTATAGTACCGAGAATTATGATAGTGACATCCTAAGGAAATACCCTATTTTAAAATAGTTTTAGATGTGTTCCCTAAAGAAATTCGTGGTTTTGCCCCCTCACTAAGAAGTTTACTTTTCCATTGAATTAGTGCGAGCGGTAGCTCCAACATCCAAAGCTCCATATAGAACAAGCACTCCAAAATTAGTTAAGATAAATCTATAACTCAAGGAGATGTTGAACAAGGGGTACATAAGGCCAAGTTTGTCTCCATGGGCATTGCCAGTTCTATTTGTTAAGAAGAAAGATGGCACACTTAAGTTGTGCATTGGTTACTAACAACTAAACAAGGTGACCATCAAGAATAGGTATCCATTGTCGCGAATAAATAATTTATTTGATTAGTTAAGAGGAGCATGAATCTTCTCTAAAATTGATCTAAGATTAGGCTATCATCAGATGCATGTAAATGATGAGGACATTCATAAAATAACCTTCAAAACAAGGTATGGGCATTATGAATTCATGGTAGATCCCTTTGGTCTTACCAATGCACCTCCAACTTTTATGTGCCTGATGAACAATGTGTTGCACCCCTATCTAGATAAGTTTGTCATAGTCTTCTTCAATGGCATTTTGGTCTATTCAAATAATAAGGAGGAGAATGAAGAAAATCTAGCCGCCATAATACAATTTCTAAGAGAGTATAAGATTTATTCAAAGCTTAGTAAGTGCAACTTATTTCAGTCACAAATTCAATATTGTCTCAAGGGAGTGAGTAGCATTTTATGAAAACAAGACAAAGGCCATCATGGAAATACCAAGACCTAAGAATGTGGCTAAAGTTAGGTCCTTCATGGGATTGTAAGGTTACTACATGAGGTTCATCAATAACTTCTATAAGATTGTCAGCCCAATTACGACTTTGGAAAAGAAAGGGAAGAGGTTTGGATGGAAAATTGATTGTGCTGCAAGCTTCAATCAACCTAAGGAGGAATTGACTGCTGCACTAGTGTTAATAATAGAATATCCTGAAAAGGATTTTATTATATGTACAAATGCCTACAAGAAGGGACTTGGTGGAGTCTTGATGTAGGAAGACCAAGTGGTATGCTATGAATCTCAAAAATTAAATGAGCATCAACATAATTATATAACTCATGATTTGGAATTGGATGCCATCATTCACGCCCTAAAGATGTGGAGACACTACCTCCTCAATAGAAAATTTACTCTAATGACTGATCATGGAGGGATGAAATATTAGTTTGAATAGCCTAACCTAAACACAAGGAAAGCTAGAGGCTAGCCACACTCAATGAATTTGAATTTGAAATTAAATATATAAAAATCAAGGAGAATAGAGTGGATGATGCACATAGCAGGAGAGCGTAAAGACATCATATATTAGCTATGAGTTCCTACATAACTGATATTGAGGAGAGGAATAGAAACGATGGGAAACAAGATGAAAGGTATCATCAATAAAAGGAGAAGCTACATAAATTCTCTCAACGAAATTAAGGTAAGGACTACAACCTTACAAAAATGTGGCTGATTAAATTCAAAAATAGAATTTATGTCCCAAATAATAACAATTTGAGGAGACTCATATTAAGAGAGTTTCATGTAAAGCCATATTCTAACAATCCTATATACCAAAAGACCTTCACAACCATCAAGAAGTTTTACTACTTGCTTGATTTGAAGGGAGAAGTAGTTATTTTTATCTCCAAGTGTATAGAGTGCCAACAAGTGGAGGTTGAGTGCAAGCACCCAACTAGCTTATCACAACTTATTCCCATTCTGTAATGGAAGTGGGAAGTAATTTATGTGGATTTTATTACAAGGTTGCCAAGGACTCCAAAAAAACATGATACAATAATGGTAGTGTTTGAAAAGTTGAGTAAGGTGGTTCACTTCGTGGCTATTAAATCGACAAATTTAGCTAGTGAGGTGGCTCAAATTTTCATAAGGGAGATTATGAGATTGCATGGAGTTCCCAAGAAGATCATCTTCGATGGAGATGCCAAATTTACATCAAGGTTTTGGAAAGAGTTGTTTGTAGGCTTAGGAACAAAGTTGGATTTTAGCACAATGTACCATCCCCATATCGATGGGAAAACATAGAGAACAAATAGAATTTTTGAAGATATGATAAGAAAGTAAGAAATGCACTGGCCCAAGAAGTGGGAAGAGTACCTTCCACTTGTGGATGGGTATCAAGAATCACTAAGAATGAGCCCATTTGAAGCACTTTATGGGAGGAGTTGTAGCAATCCTATTAGCTAAAATGATCCAGTGAATATGATCCTTATTAGGCCTGATATGTTTAAAGACATGGAGCAAGAAATGCAAACCATCAAAAGAAATTTAAAAGTGGCACATGATAGGCAAAAAAATATATGCAATCCAACATAGATTCCACCATGAGTTTCAAATTGGGGAACATTGTTTTTTGTAGGTTAGGACCAAGAGGATTCATTGAAATATGAGTCATGTGTCGAGTTGGCACCACAACTTTGTGGTCCTTTTGAAGTACTTGAAAGGATAAGGGAAACAACTTATAGGATAGATTTTCCTCCACCAATTAGAGTGCATGATGTTTTCCATGTTTCATTGCTTAAAATATATGTGCAAGATGTTGATCATATGATCTATTGGTCTATGTTACATGTAGAACTAGTAAGAGACTTCCTACTAGAACCTCTATGTATCCTAGACCGGAGGTAGCTTATTCTAAAAAATCGAGCAATAGAGCAAGTCAAAGTGCAGCAGAGGAGCTTTGAGCCCGAGGAAGCCATGTGGGAAGTGGACGACCAAATGTGGGAAACATACCCTTTCTTATTTGTTGAATAAAAGAAAATGTAAATATAATATAGATGATATAAAAAGTTGTGTATATAAAGCTTCAAAATCAACAATATTTTGTCTAAAGCATGTTTGTTGTATATGGTATTTTAACACCAAGAACTATGTTCCCCACAAGTGGGGGGTGGGGGGGGCGGGGGGGGGGGTACTATGACACCCCCTGGTTAATATTTTAAATAAAATGTAATTAATTTAAAAGGCTGAGATAAGGGACATACATTCCATAGTGGTTGAGGAGGGAGATTGCTTGAGGGAATTATTGTTTCAAATATCATTACTAGTTGGCTAAATGGCTTTAAATGGGTTGATTGAGAAATAAATTAAACTGAAAAGAATAGGACAGAACCATGTTTCCTTTAAACTCCAACTATAAGCAACAAAACGATAAAAATAAATTAAGTATAGGCATGGGTTGCAGTTTCCAAGGGTAGCTTGATGTGGAGTTGGAAAATGAAATAAACAGTTAGTTTGTTTGGGGACATTCTCACATGAAGACAAGAGAGGTATACATAACAAAAAGAGGGGAAGGAGATCTCTCTCTTTGAGGGTAGGGGAAAATAAAATAAGAAGGGTTGATTTCTTTCATGGTTATACAATGGATAACACAATGAAGAGCACTGCAAAGAAAAATTCCTCCAAGGGTGGAGGGGAAAGCACAAAGGAGGCAATAATTAGAGTCGCAACAACAAAGCTCTGGGGAGTTTAAAATAGCTAAAGAAACTCATAGGGGCTTGCTTGATAAGAAGCATTATAGAGAGTAGTGGCTCACCTATAAGGATAAAGAACCCACTGGGAGCTTGTGGATTGATGAACCTACTATATTAGGAAGATCCACTCAGGTACTTGTGTGATCTAGGTGGATCTATGATGGATAAAAATTCAAAGTCTTTATAGTGAAACCAAGACCAAGTTGTAGTGATCATCAATACGATTCCATTGGTGCAAACAACACTCAAATATGAGTTTGTATGACCAACTTATCATAGTTTGAAATTTGATAGGACAAGCAGGAAATAGGGGGGCCACAACATGCCACATGGTATCCTAGTCAGTAGGTGGGACACACGGCTTACATGGAAACCAACTAGTAGCCTATTGGTGAATGACACTTGTCACAGGATCACTGGTTCCTTGGGCCCTACAAAAGGCAAAAAAAAATAATATTGAAATCTCCAAAAAAGAAAAAAACATTTAAATTTATAAAAGTATGGTTATTAATATAACCATATAAAACAAAAAAAAAACAATATAACAAAATATGGTTTTATAAAAAAAGTATGGTTGGAAGAAACCAATGAATATTTTAACAAAAAAAAAGGGTTTCATTATGAGCCATATATTTATATGGTTGTTGGTTGTTATATATTAAAGACCAATTTCCTAATGGAATCATGCATATAAAGGGTTAGTTTGTTATAACAAACCAACCCATATGGTTACAGAGGAAAAGGATGGAGAGCCCATGGGTTTGACACTAGGACCCTCCAATAACAAATTTTATTTTTAACATGCACCAACCATTACAACAATGACCCTACGTTGGTATTTTCGAGACTCAATATTATAAAAAACCCCATTCCGTTGTCATTCTAGGGGAACGACGTGAAAAGGCAGCATGAGAGGGAACTGGAGTTGCGGAATCATGTGGTGACAAAACTAGGCCAACAAAACCCACATCTGGCATAAATCTTGAGGATGAAATATTCTTTGGAATATTTCATAGTATATTTTAGGGAATATTTTTAGAATATTCTATTGATGCTATGAGGAATCTGAAATATTCCCTGACAAGCTAGAATTGCGGGTGGTAGAATGTGACCAAGTTTAGACTCATTTTAACCATAATTTTGTAAGTATCATAACAATGCAGTTAAATTTTACAACTAGGTAGCAGAATTCAGGGGACATGGAAGAAACTCACATTCATCATTAATCACTAGGCATGAAGTTTGAGACAATAATGCACCTTTTAGAAGTGGGTCATGTTTACAATCAAAAGTCTCAAGAGGATGAGACAGACTCG
Source organism: Pinus taeda (assembly GCA_000404065.3). Classification (NCBI taxonomy): domain Eukaryota; kingdom Viridiplantae; phylum Streptophyta; class Pinopsida; order Pinales; family Pinaceae; genus Pinus; species Pinus taeda. The sequence goes on along the minus strand of APFE031626138.1, from coordinate 277,134 downwards.
CTGCTGCTGTGATTGTTGTTATTTGAGAAGCCAAATTTCAATCATTCTGATGAATGGAGGTATAATGATGTACTTGCCTTTCTTTTTGATGAGATGAATGAAGCAGTCTCCCTACAATTGAATCAAGGCCTAGAGAGGTAGTCCACACTAGACGAACTCTATTATCAAACTTTTGCATATATTGTCTTTATGGTGTCCTTTATGTTTCCTCTTCTTTCAGTATTTGCACATATGGTTTTTACATGCTCTTTCATGCAATTTTGCTAACATCATCCAAAGAAAATATCTTGGGTAATGCTAGTAAATCACAAATTCCATATTTTAATTTTAACATATTATTATTTTCTCGTTCTAATATATATTTATTCTAACTAACTATTATCTTAAAATTACCTTATATATATTTATATTTAAATCTCCCATATAACAAATTACCAAATAAATACATATAACATTAATTTTTAATATATTAAATGATACCTTTTTAACTAACTATTAACTTAAAACACCATTAAAAATTATTTTATTTATTTATATATATTTTAAAGGTATGGTCACCGAATATAACTAGCTTCCTTTAAATTATAAAAATGACTTTATGACTCTGGTCCCTAAGTCAAAATTAGCCATTAGAGGCTCTGCTCAGACTATTTAACATGCAAATCTGGATCTGTTTCTTCAATTTGTCCTGATGATGAACCACACTGGTTGGTTCGAAATGAGTCGACAAAGGTCTTTCTACATGTGATTTACGTCGAAGTTATTCTTATAACCATTGTGATGGTTGTTGAACCACTATGAGATGTTACAAGTATTTGTGACTATAATTGTGGTTGTAGCTTGTCTGTGGTTGGGTGGAGAGTTAGAGTCCCACTATCAATTTCTAGATCTCTTATAAGATAATTATATAACCATGTTCTATGTTTGTGCCTCTTATGTCTCTTTTAAAGGTGTTAAAATACTGCTATATTAATGTTGAGGAGCATCATTTTCCTACATGAATGAGGAAATATCAATACATTGAGTAAAGGTTCTAAGGAATGTATTATACCATGTGAATATTTATGATATCGAGATTAACTAGGACTACTTGAACATGGAGAGATGTGAATCTATGTTAATGACTCGCTATTTCCATTAACATGTTTGAATGTCTAGCTATTGTGTTGATAAAATGTTTATGTTTACAATAAGGAATGTGATTTCCTATGCCAAAGTGTTCCTGGAATATTTTATTAGGAATGGTTTAATTCCTATAATTATCGAAGTCTTTAAAATTGTCAGAGTGACCAGTGTAGGCAAATATAGATCAATATCTATTGGTCACAAGAATATCTGCAGCTTTAAAAATGTCTTTCCTATTGGGCCATTTTTTACCCATAAGCTCAGTTATATATATAAACACACACACACACACACATGTGTGTGTGTATTTATTTTGTAGGTTGCAGGCCAATGGGCCTTATAAAACTATACGTATGCTACACCAATTTGGGAATAGAACCACCAAAACCAAGATGATTATCTTCATCCTATATATATATATATATATATTATTAAATATAATATATATAATATAAAACAAGCGCAAAGGAAGAGTCCTTTTGAGAAAAAACCCCCCCAACCCGAAGGTTTAAATCTTAGCATATATATCAAGCGAGAGTTGAGCCCTAGTAATCTTAGGGCCTAGGTGCTAAACCACACTAGCTTATATATAAAAGAATTGCTATGATCGATTCTGAGGGCCGGGAGATAGCTCCAAAGTGTTCACATTCCATTCATACTGTGGTCAAAGATTTAGGTCAGAGGAGCCACAAGGTTGAACCTCATAAACCATGAAATCAAACACTATGACCTTAGGCAGAGCAAGTGAAATATAGGTCGTAGATGGGTAGGCATGTACGATCGTCAAATGACCTAGAGAATCTTCCCTGGAGGTCACTCCCCAGAGGTTTAAAATGGAGCATGGTGGAAAATTGTGGGGTATT
>APFE031626138.1:238485-271111 GCA_000404065.3 Pinus taeda | reverse complement strand
TATTTACAAAATGAAATCTATTCTACCTTACATTCTACAAAGCAATATTTACAAAATGAAATCTACTCTACCTTACATTCTAATGTGCTCCATGACATCTACTCCACATCTCCTTCCATGTTGAGAACATCAAAGCTTTATTCAAATTCTTCAAAAGTACAAAGTACAACAAATTTCTCCAAAGCTTTCAAAAGCCATCAAGGAAGAACTACAATCTTAAAAAATAAGGACTAAAAAGACTAAAAAAGACTAACAAATGAAGGAGAGAGATCTCCTATTTATACAAAAAGATGAGAGCCACCTCATTAATGATAATCCATGAATTTCTCCCTCTACCACTAGAGTCCTAATCAAAATAGGAACTGATAAGACACATGTCTTTTTAGAGTTACAATACAATTAGGAGATGTGACACATATCCTCATGATCCCATGATTCTTTCCACTCAAATTCGAATTTGGCCTTAGAGTGCCACATAAGGGTCTTCTAGAAGCCTCCTTTCAACCTACACATGTCAACAATCTCAACCCATTGGTTAGGTATAAGCTTATGCACATTATTTCCTAATTTTTAACCACAAAATCACTTAAAAGGCTTAGAATTAATAAAGATTGGAAAAACATAAATGTGGCCCAATGATAATGAAAGTGGGATGAATGTGGTGACATGGTAGTGAAATGGAGGTGATATAATGGACATAATAGTGAAAGTGTAATGGAAATGAATGACATTTTCAAGACTCAACAGTATTATCCTCGGGATGATGTGGTAGTGGGGCCTATTGCCAATACAGAACGACGAAAGGATGATCCCCAGTTCAACATTGCAGGAAGTCTGTACATTGGAACCCATAGTTACATGATGCACCATATGGAGGATGTGACAAGGAATGACGTTACCCTAGCTTGGAAGGAATACCTTGTATGTTCAACGAGGAGTAGCGTGGAGACTCGTCGGGGTTCACTACAATGGGGTGATGTGGCCATAAAAGGCTCGCACCTATGTACAACCAATATAATCAAATAACGTGAATGTTTATATGTATACATTTTTATGGTTGGTCTAGTTTCAATTAGTTCATGATAGTATGAATGGGCTGGCAACTTCCTCAAGGCATGACATGGCTTGTAATTTGGAAGCCATGTAATGGCGGAAGTGTCCTGAGACACGTAATTTTATTGATAAGAAAATAATTACATCTTGAATTTTACAAGAGTTTACACCTGAACAACAAAACACTCTTGCAATGAATTATTTATAAGCTCAATGTCCTAACTACCTCTAATTATGGATCACTTATAAAATAACAAGTGTCCACTTACAGTAAAAGGAATTCAAACAACTTTCTAAGAATTATACTAAATTAGAGCCTAAGATACAACACATTTGTAGAGTCATATCTTTTTACAACAATATACTAATTCGAAAGTCTCCATTAAATAATTAAATATTCTAGATTAATAATTAATAATTTATTATCTTAAATTAATAATTATTTTATTCTAACTTTATAACCTATGATAATGTTTATTTTGGATCATCAAACATTCCCCCCTATGATCCAAAGATACATTACAATAGATACCAAGATCATCCCTGGACTTAGTAAATTTTATTCTGCCAAGAGGTTTCGTGAAAATGTTGGAGATCTGATCATCTGAAGGATAATAAATTGGCTTGAGGACATCTTTGGCAATGAGAGATATGATATGATGATAATTGGTGTCCACATGATTTGTCTTTGAATGAAAAATTGGGTTCTTGGCAAGCTTGATGGCTGACTGGTTGTCAATGAATAATGACGTAGCTTCTGCCTGAGAAATGCCGAAGGCCTACAAAATTTTGCGCAACCAAACAATTTCACATGCTGCTTCCCATGCTGAAATGTACTCTGCTTCTGCTGAAGAAGTGGCCACTGTAGCAGCTTGTTTCTTACAACTCCAAGACACTGTTGCTGACCCCATGTTCATTAAATAACCTGATGTTGATGCTTGATCATCAACACTTCCAGCAAAATCAGCATCTGAAAATCCACCAAGTATAAAGTTTTTAGTCTTTGTGTAAAGAAGACCAAAATCTTTTGTTCCTTGGATATATCGAAGAACTCTTTTGGTGGCATTCCAGCAGCTATCTCGGGGTTCCTGCATAAAACGTGAAAGAATACTGACTGCATAAGATAGACTAGGGTGATTATTTGTCAAATAAATCAAGCTTCCAATCAACTATCTATAAGTAGTGTTGTCCACCATGTCCCCCCCCCTTCAAATTTTGAAAGTTTCAAGTTTTGCTCCATGGGGGTAAGAACGGGCTTGCAATATTGCATCCCAAATCGTTGAAGAACCTCTGTTGCATACTTACTATGAGAAATGAAAATATGATGTGGACGTTGGAAGACTTCAACTCCAAGATAGTAGTGAAGTAATCCCAAATTTTTCATCTTAAAACCTGCATGTAACTCTGTTTTCACTTGTGTAATATGATCATCATTGTTTCCAGTAATGATCAAATCATATACATACATAGCAAGAATCAACAAATATTTACCCTGTTGTCACACATACAAAGTATCATTAGATTCACTGTGTTGACAACCAACTTTCCTAAGGTATTCATCCATTTTTGCATACCAATCTCGGGGAGCTTGTTTTAACCCATATAAAGCCTTGATCAATCTGCGGACTTTATGTTCCTGCCCTTTAATTTCAAAACCTAGCGGTTGTGTCATATGCAATTCTTCCTGTAAATCCCCATTGAGAAAATCACTTTTTACATCCATTTGATGAACTTTCCACCCTTTCTGAGCGGCCAATGCAAGTGTTAATAGGATGGTGTTCCATTTAGCTGTAGAAGCAAAAGTTTTCTCATAATCAATGCCTTCTTGCTGCAAAAAGCCTTTAGTGACAAGTCTTTCTTTATACATTTCAAGTTCTCCCTTTCGGTTGTACTTAATTCTGTAAACCCATTTGCATCCTATGGGTTTAACATTTTGAGGACAATCAACAAGTTTCCAAGTGTTGTTATAAATTATGGCTTGATATTCTTCAATCATAGCCTGTTTCCATTCTTTATGTTTTACTACTTCGTTGTATGTGGAAGGTTTAGTAAAATCATTTGTTATCAATGCAAAATTTCCTTCAATTTTGTGTGACTTCCTTGTTCTTGTTTTATTCTGCTCATCAGGCCTTACATCTTTCAAATGTTGAACTACCCATTTTAGTAGTTGACGCTCACTTGTTTCAGATTCCGAAAATTCACCATCATTGTAAAGGGGATTAATGTAAATTGATGTTCCTCGATTAGTTGAAGATTCTTGAGAATCACTGTCAGAAAAAATGCTGCTGGGTGGAGATGCAGATGAACTGCTAGAAGATCCAGATGGCGTTGTTGAAGTAGAAGGACTGGATGAATCATCTTCAGATGAAGGAAAATCAAGTTCATACCAATTTGGTGAATTTGGCTGACTTTGCGTATTTCCTTTTCTTTGACTGCCTTTAGTTTCTAACTTTTGAAGAGGACTTTCTATTTCTTCAGCACTCTTACTCTCTGTTTCATAAAAAATTACATCCCTACTCACAATAAATTTTCCATTGATCAAAATACGGTACCATTTCTTCTCATCAGAATATGCAATCATTGTGCATTTCAAACTTCTTTAGTTAAGCTTAGTTTGTTTTTCTTTCAGAACTAAGGCATAACATACTGATCCAAAAACTCTAAGATGTTTAACTTGAGGCTTGAAACCAAACCAAGCTTCATAAGGTGTGATTCCATCTAAAGAAGCAGTTGGAGATCTGTTTCTTAAGTAGATAGCTATATGAATTGCTTCTGCCCAATACGTTGGACTTAACCTTTTGAAAGTTAACATAGATCTCACCATTCCTAACAAGGTGCGATTCATTCTTTCTACTACTCCATTTTGCCGTGGAGTGTAAACATTTGTAAGATGTCTTCTTATGCCATTATCGCTGCAATAAGTTTTGAATTCATTTGAGGTGAATTCTCCCCCATTATCTGTCCTAAGAGTGCCAATCTTTTCTTTGACTTCATTTTCGACAAGGTGGTGAAAAATTTTAAACTTTTCAAATGCTTCTGACTTTTGCTTCAAGAAATAAACCCAAGTCATTCTATTGAAATCATCAATGAATAGTAAGAAATATTTGCAACCACCGAAATGAAGTTTGTAGTGGTCCGCAAACATCACTATGAACTAGTTGTAGCAACCTTTTTGCACGCCATGAACTTGTTGGAAAACTTTCTCGACTTTGTTTTCCATAAATGCAAGAGTCACGTTTTTCACTTTCCTTTTTGAAAGTTGGAAGTCCCTTAACCATCCCTTGTTTTTGCAATTTAGAAAGACTATTAAAATTTAAATGTCCATATCTTACATGCCACAATCTTATAGGTGAAATTCCTGTAGTCACTGCCCCTAGAAAGTCAGAATGCCTTGGAATAATTTTCCCTTTCATCCTTAACAATTTTCCATCTTCATAACCTGTCATCACTATTTGCAAGCTCTATTTGACTGAATTAATCTTAACTAAGCCATCTTCCATAATTATCTGATGTCCTACTTGTCGAATCATGACTAAAGATAACAAATTTTTCTTAAAGGTTGGTACATACCATACATTTGAAATCATTTTTTCTCCAATGCCAAGGAGAAAAACTTTAACTGCACCTTTTCCATAAGGAGTATGTTTTCTATTATCTGTAAGAAAGATGTAATTAAGATGGCAATCTTGAAAATTCCAAAAAAAGTCTCGTCGACAAGTCATGTGCTAAGTTGCTCCTAAATCCAAGATCCAAGCATCTTCATAATCACTTTTAAGATAGGAGGAAAGTTGTAACGCTGACAAAGAAGTAAAGACATATTCTGAGTCATTATCATCTTGATCATTTGCAAATTGCGCTGAGTGCTGATGAAACTTGGGAATTGTATTAATAGAAGTTCGACTATCTTCAACATAATGTCCAACTTTGTTACATCTTCAGCACACAATTTGAATTAAGTCTCTTCCTCTTCCTGGACACTGTCCCTTGCCTGTGCTTTGACTTCTATTTTGAGGTTGTCCTCTACCTTGATTATTATTTCCTCTTCCTTGAAAATAGCCTCCTCCTTGATTGTTTCCTCTACCTTGAAAATTACTCATACTTGAGCTGTTGCCACTGTTAAAGTTGTTTCCTCTACTTTGGCTTTGACCTCAACTTTGTACGTTATGTGTTGCTTGATTCTGATTGTAATTCCCACTGCCTCTACTTCTAGAACTGTCAATTAATGATTTACTAGTGCTGGCCTCTGTGAAAAAAACATCTTCACCAACTTTCTTTTTCTTCCCAAAGGTTTTATCATGTTGGGTCAACATTTCGAAGAGCTCATCAAACTTTAGCTTCTCTAACTTTCGAGTTAATTGTAGAGTTTCCAAAAAATGTGTGTAGGAAGAAGGAAGTCCAACAATTAAAATTGTGACCATAAAACTATCATCTACTGCTTGAAAACCAACATTAATGATTTCCTGCTTAATATTCTTAAGTCTGGAGATGTATTCAAGAACATCACCTCCTTCAGTCAATCTTTGTTGCAACAATTTTAACTATAGATCAACTTTCTTTGATTCAGGCTGAGTATCAAAGAAGTATTTAAAAATTCACAAGGCAGACCATGCATCTCTAGCATTTGCTATATGGACATACATTTCATCATTAACAGAAGATTTAATGAGAGCTACTGCTTTGGCATTATTAACTTCCCATTTTGCCAATGCAGCTGCATATATGGGTATATTTGGCTTAATATCACCATCACATATATCATGCCACGGTTCATTATACATGAGAATGCTTTCGATGAGGCGTTGCCATGTTTTGTAAGATTTTGTGCCTTCAAGTTTGTCGGAAGCAGAAAACAAATTAATCAACTTTGACATTGTAGTGTTGAAGCTTCACACCAAGAATCAAGCTAAAAAAAATATATTAAGATGGGCAACACAACATGCAATACACTAGGCAAAAATGATCTATCGGGGCTTGGCCTTGACCCTCATATAGTCGTTGAAACAAGAGAAAAATGACTTTGCTTTGCACTTGGCTCTAGTCAATTTCTCAAAAAATTTCAAGGTAACTTTCGGAATTTGACTTTTGCAATGCTCTTGCAAATCCCAGTAAAAAAAAAATGTTACCCCCCCTCAAAGTAAAATTAATTTGAGTTACAATGTCACACTTCTCTCTCCAAATAAAAACTACAAATAAAATCTCCTTATTACTCCAAAATTTATTGGCCCAAACATTTACAAATAAGATTTCATTTCCCGTCTCACATGAATTTGGATATGCAGATAGATTTGCTGGAAGCGCTAGAATGCGTTGCTGAAGGCCATATAGCTAATGGGCATCTTGCTGGAATCCGATGGCACTTTAATGAGAATGACTATGAGATGTTATTAGCACTTGACAAAAATTATACTGAAGAAACAAATGAAGTCAATCATTCCTGCAAAGAAAAATCACACATGATGTCATAGCCCTCAGTGGAATTAGAAAATGTCGAAGGGAGTTATACGAGTTTGGATTTTCAGTATGTGAACTAGTCACCCTAGGCTTGGATCTATTCACTGCAATGGAGTTTTTATTGCGTCTGTATTTCAACCATCCGCAAAAATCAGGGTTGTCTCTGATTATCTGCACAAAACATTTGTCACGAAGAAACATGAGTTCATCCAGATCCTCTTCTAGTTGGCTTCACGTTGGCTTCTCCTGGTTCACATTGGCTTCTGCTGGCTTCATGTTGGATAACAGGGCAGCTGTTATGGGAGATCATGAAGAAGAACAACGATTTCCTCATGAGACGGAACGACAAAAGCAGCGCCAAGGTTCTCTTGAATGATCTGAAATCCAAGTCATGTTTTTCTCCATTTTCTAGAGTGAATTGGCTGATGCTTTCCTCCCCATTAAATCTTACTCCACAACGATGCACACAGACAAACAGTTTGATCTGACCTCGTGATACCTATAGGAATTGTGGCGTACTAGTGCGAGCCTCAATAGTACTAACATTCTAAACAAAAAAACCAAAATAACCAAAAGTTGAATTCATTCATTCATGGGACGATCTGGGAGTTGTGCTTGCAACAACAAAGACAAAGAGGCTGAATAGGCATGTAGATTCTGTCCATAGATCATTTTTGAAGAAATAGTTCCGAAAAAAAGAGAAAAAAAGGGCTAAATCTCGGCAATTAAGAACTTGGTTGAGCATATCAAGCAACTGGCTGGTCCTCAAGGAAATGTGTGGGTAATCAGTGCGCGGAATGTGGCCAAATCAACTTTGATTAATGTGATTGGGAAGCACGTTGGAGGAAAGGTTACTCAACTCACCAAAGCTCCATTTCCATGCACTACACTGGGGATTATTAGGATCGAAGGGATTCTTCCTGACAAGGCGGAATTATATGACACACCAGGCCTTCTACATCCGTATCAGATACCAACATGATTGAACAGAGAAAGCCAGAAGTTTGGCAGAAGTTGAAGCGAAGCAAATAATAGAAATTCAAGACACATCAATTTTTTATAATAATACAAAAATTGATTTTTAGATTTAAAAATCTAAAATCAATAAAATAATAAAATTTCTTTTCTTTTGAACAAAAAACTGGACAATTTTCATACCAATCATTTGTTGATCAGTTCAATGGAGTTTTCCAAAAACTTGTAGAGCTGGAATCTCCTCCTCACATCAACCGCATTACTGGAGCTATGATACCATAATAATGGCAGAAGTGTCCTCAAACACGTAATTTTATTGATAAGAAAACAATTACATCTGGAATTTTGCAAGAGTTTACACCCGAACAACAAAACACTCTTGCAATGAGCTATTTATAAGCTCAATGTCCTAACTACCTCTAATTATGGATCACTTATAAAATAACAAGTGTCCACTTACAATAAAAGCTATTCAAACAAGTTACTAACAATTCTCCTAAATTAGAGCCTAAGATATTACACATTTGTAGAGTCATATCGTTTTACAAAAATATACTAATTCTAAATGTCTCTATTAAATAATTAAATATTCTATATTAATATTTATTAATTTAATATCTTAAATTAATAATTATTTTATTCTAACTTTATAACCTAGGATAATATTTACTTTGGATCATCTAACACCATGTGGACACCATGTATGGAATGCATGTGTGCCATGTGGTAGGGACTAATGATGTGGCTCTAAATGATTGGAAAAGACTCTAATCAACCATATCTTTTAGTTTGGGAGTCAAATTGAGACAAATTTTATATCATTGGAATTGTCTTGAGATGAATGCAATGATATCATCTATTTTGAGTTTCTTGAGAGAAAAAGAGAGAAAAAATTTGGACCCCATTTTAGTAACTCGACCTTGGAGATTGGGTCATCCTAGTAACTACCTTCTTCTACCCTTCATTTGGCCCAGGTTCATTGGGGTTATGTTACACCTTATTTTTCCATTCTATCCAAAATTTAGTCTTATGTTCAACTAATGATAATAGTATTTAGCCTTTTGGGTGGTATCCTCCAACGTCTTAGGTTCATCAATTTCTATTCAATCTTGATAGGAATGTGGTAGTCCATTGTGGAGCATTGGATTTTATATTTTCATCTCTGATATAAGGTACATACCTCAACAATGTTGCAAACCTATTGGCATATGCTTCTATAGTAAGTTGTCCTAGCTTGAGCTCATGGAATTCCTTAATTTTCCATCATAATAAGTTTTAGACATGTATTTCTACTTGAAGTACCTCTCAAAATTACTCCAATTCATCTTCTTATCTCAAATTCCCTTAACATTCTTGAGGTTTTCCCACCATGTATCAACCTTTCCTCGTAGGTTAAATATCGCTACTCATTCCTTCATGTTTTCAGAGTATTTATGCACTCTAAAATATTTCTTCAGGCCTAAAAGCCATCCTTCAGCCTCTTCACTCTTTCTAACCTCCCCATCAAATGTAGGCAATTTTCCTTCTTAAATTATTTAATCTATAGGGTCGTCTGAATCCCCTACATTTTCGTATGTAGCCTCAATTTAGTTGTTCTGCTGAGAAACATATAAAAAATTGCTAATTCCACCCTCATAGGTGTCTATTGGGGTATTCTCATTGGTTTTATCTCTCCTATACTCTTTTTCCTCTTTCTTGATCTCATCCCTTCTGCCTTACTAGTCCTTGGTCCATGTAGATTTCATATGGACTATGAACCTATTTGTACCTATGCTTGTCCCAACTACTAGCACCTAGTTCATGATGCTTTTGTTGTCATGCGTTTAATAATATTTTTGATATCACATCATTTACCTCTTTTTCTTTTCTTGGGCTGCGATGATCTTCTCCTTACCATCCTTACAATTTCTACACTCAACCCTTAGGCTTCTAAGGGTATCCATCTAATCAATAGGTATCTCTACTACCCTCCTCTCATTTGATCTTCTTGTTTATTATGAGAAGTTCAATCCAAGTTTTACTGGACCATTCTACTACACAGTCCTTTCTATATTTCTACTAGGAATGTATCTCTTTACGTGTTGTAATAACACATACAGCTATTGTTTTAAAATAATCCTAGATAATAGTTAAACATACTAAGTTACCCTTGATACACCAACACTAATTTAGGTTGGCCTAGAGCTACTATGTAACACACTCAGATATAAGTTAAATAAATTAGCAAGGTTTAAAATCAATAAGTTCATCTCAATGGATATTCAAATTAGTTCTCTATTCCAATTTGATTTAGTCCAAGTGTTGAATGTTAAGATCTGAAAACTCTCTAGAGTGAACCTCCAATTTTATCCTTGTGGTGTATTTATAGCCCCCCAAGCTTAGAGTTTGAACCACAACAATGCTACCACTTTGTATCAAAGCCTCAATTTCATTTATGATAATATTATACCTTCAAAGGCCATTTGATTCACATGTTGAACCTTAGATTTCTTACCACTCTGTAACACACCCAAACCCTTAATGTCATATTAGGGACATGGGATGTAAGTAGACCCAAGATTTAAGGCTTATTGTGAACGGGTTATCAAAATTTCCTATTTCATTTGTCAATTCAAATCATATTTTTGATATTGTCACCATATTCTATTCATAGAGAGATTTTCAACGATATAAATTTCATCTCATCCTAAGCTCTCAGCACAAATTTATGTCCATATGAATATTTACCCCTTAAGGGCCACCTCATTATCCATGCATGTCACTTTAAATCTCTATTGACAACTTATCATATCAGTGCCTCACCACATCGATGATTTTATAAAATTTTCCTTATCCAAATCTTGAGGGGTTCTAGTGTTTTGATAAGTTAGTAGGACTCGAAATGTCGATACATCAATATGCCAATATGGTTATTGCCATAACCTATGATATGTCAATATGACTATTTCCATAAACCTTTGATATGTTGATATGACTATTTCCATAAATGTCTGATATGCTGGTATGGTTAAAAATTCTTTGATATGCCAATATAATGATATCCCAACATAAAGTACTGAGATATCAACAAATTCCCTATAGTTGAAAACCTTTGCAATTTCCTGATAGGCCAGTGGGTAGCTCATAATGCCACCTCATATCTCTAACATCCAATTGTATCCTGACACATTTTGGATGATGATGTGTCATCTACCACATGGCATTGCTAACATGTATTTTAGAACATGAGGATATTAGAAATTTTTATTAGATATTTTAAAATTTCAATTCTTCATGAAATGCCAATATTTCCATATGTCTATATGGAAACTCAACATGCCTCATCATTCTCCAACATCAAATTTCCACTTGACACGTGTTATGTGTTAGCATGTCCCTTGCCACGTGGAACTACTGACATGTGCCACATGTAATTCATATTTATGTAGTTGCCATGCCAAAAAACCCCAAATCTAGGTGACACATATCCTTTACTTAACAATTCCACATCATCATGACATCATTATTCACTATTCCCAAAACTATGGTATCTAAGGTAATCAATTAGCATGCACAATGAATAGAGTGTTTTCCATCAAGTGTTAGTCCATCAACCAAAGCCACACCATAACAAATTTTCCCAATACTATGTGTTCCTAATTCTCTAGTGGCACGGTATTCTAGTAAACCCCCTCTTGGATCTAGCTCTTGGTCATAGACCCCTTTGGGAAATGTGACTAGGGATTAATATAGAGACCTAAAGCTTCAAAATTATAAGGAAATCGATCATTCTACCTAGTTTCATTTTTTATAACACATAGGTCTTCAATTGCTTACAAACAAAACAACCCACGACCTTTAATTAGCAAGCTTCAATCCTCATCATTTATAGTGCTTATACAATAAAGAGATATTCCTACTGTCTTATCCCTAAAGACATATGGAGCCTTAATCTCTACCAATATCCTAGCTTCGCCTCACCATTATAATATAAAATAATTCAACATGACCACACTCATACTACAATAAGTAAATGTACCCATTACAACAAGGGTTACTTCCCCGTTCATAAACATGAAACACACAGAGGTCACAATTAACATAAGAAAAATGTTTCTATTTCACACATCATTCATATCTATAATAGAAATGAAAAGAAAATAAAGTTATGTTAGTTCTCAACTCTCTATTCATTCCTATTCAACACAACATTACAATAACTATCAATTTGTCATTACCCATGTACATGGTGTAATAGAATAGCATTCAAACATGAAACATGGAACAACATTAACATTTTACTTATAAGGAAAGAATATATTTATATGTTTCACTTAAACTTTCTAGAAACTAAAGAAGAGACAACCACTCTCCACCCAACTGTAAGCACAACTACACTACCAATTTATTGTATTTGGTCACTCCAAAGTCGGATCCAATGCTTGAAGGATGCTTCACTTAGGGAATTTCAATAAAGGGTCAATTTAAGGTACATATTATGAAATCCATTCTCTTTAATTTGTAGGAAACAAGGATGTTACCTCTCAAGAATCAAATATCGGCTAATCACAAAACAAAATATGGCCACTGAAGGCTTGGAAAACACAAAATGAAATGCCTTCACTGCTTCTTACTATGGTCCCTCAATGATTCTATTTTTCTTTAGTGCTTCATGTGAAAAGAAATAAGAAAATAATTGAGTTCCTCTTGGTCTACCCAACTCAGTATGAGGCCCTCCTCACTGGTTTCTTCAATGGACACAATTCAACCATGGACTCTACATTCCAACTTCCAAACACAAGTTTTTAGGTCACTTATGAGTGATGGTTCAAGGTTCACACTCAATATCCATCTGATGTAAATTTATGACACCACTTATTTTGTCTCCAATGGCTACAATCACCTCCTTCTTCACTAGGGATACCTCATGTATGAGAGGTTTAGGGTCCCTTCTCAGGTGACAAAATCAATCGAGACTCTATCATATGGTATGTAGCCAATGCTTAGTAAATATGGTACCTTCTCCCCCATTTCTCTCATAATTTCTTGGCAATTGTTAGATCAACTAGAATATCAAGTGTTGGAAGCATTGATTTCACAAAAGATAGGAAAATTCTCATTCCCCCTTACAAGCATCCTCATGCAACCTATCCATTCAAACATTGAGATATGTATAAATTTTTCCTCTTCTTTAACTTTAAAAATTTATAATTAAATTTAATAAATCATTTAAATCAAATTGTTGAAATTCTATGGGAAGTGTAGTAGAATATAATTTTCTACTCTGGTAATTACTTCATAATGACTTTCAACCAATATTTCTAATGCCACTGAGATCATTGAATAATTACACAGAAAATATGAACTGTAAATGCAATGGAAACAATAAATATCATAAAAAGACATCCATGCACAATAGAAACAATAATTTTTACCCTAAGAAACCTAATCTTGGGAGAAAACCCAACCATCTTTTCTTCAGGAAAAATTACATTTTCAACAAGGTTTACAAATCAACTTTTTTTTTAGAAATCTATGCTAACATACAAGTTAAAATACCATTCAAAACTGGTCAAATGACCACTGATTAATGTTGGTCAAAGCAGACAAACACTGAGAAGTCAACATTGGTCAAACTACAATTTGTGGTTAATTTCATCTTATGTAGTCAAACCACACATGTGGCTTGTGGTAAAATTGCACGTGTGGATCTGTGAGAACTTCGGTCAACTTACACGTGTGGATCTATGTGAATTTTGGTCAAACATAGTCAAATGGCCATGGTCAACACTGGTCAAAACTTGACCTAGTCAACAATTTGGTTAAACTCGTCTTGGTTAATGGTCTGGTCAAACTCGACCTTCCTTCTCACGCATGTGGCCTCTGAAAATAATGATAGAATGATGAAGAGAGATAAAAGATGATCTCCAACAATAGATTTATGCTTGGCCAAATTTCTCCTCCATTAGAAAAGATTTAATGATCTTGCTATGTTGATGATTTTCCTCTTACATGCTTGTCTATTTATATAAAGATCTAATTTTGAGTGGAGACCCATCAAGGGGAACCTCATCATAAGAAACCCTTGACTTATGGAGTCTACATCACAAATCAACATTAGCCTAGAATTGTTTACCCGACCATTGGGTGAAAAAATCCAATTAATAAACAATTCAAACCCATTCTATAAAAAATATATCACTCCGTCATGGAGCATAATGTGAGCATCATGAGCCAATCTCCCTTGACCAAATCAACATGGAATCATGAGAGAAAGAATTCCCTTGGGTCATTCACTCCTAACTAATTCAACATGGCCCCATGGGTGAATATATCATTCGCCCCTAATCAAATTAGCATGACCCCATGAGACAATGGCTACCCAAAGGTGCAAAAACATCAACACAAACTATTTTGACATAATATCTATATCGACTCTCCAAAATTATTATCCTTTAATTACATTTATAGAACTCAAGTTAAAAAAACATAATACAAAAAATATAAATAAAGATACAAATACAAATCTTATTATAAAATTTCAAATACTATAACACATTTAAATACTCTACAAGTGAACGATATTGATCACTCAAGCATAACCACCATCCAATGCTATTGTTTGTTATCACCCAGTTTATGAATAAATTTTATGAAGGACAAGAATTTGTTCGAAGAAACCAAATCCACTACCATTACCTGCTTTTATGAATATGATCGATGAAAGCCAAGATTGTTCTCAAAGATACGAGAGCTTGAGAGATAGGAGTGTGTTGGCAAAGAGGCGAATAATAATAAATTATGCAAGAATTTTCCTAAGAGATAGTGCACACCTTGGTAGATATGGACAAATTGTAGGTTTCCATATGGAAAAATTTCTCCTTAAAATGAATTCCTATTAAAAATGCAGCTAGAAATCTTAGTTTGACTTTGCCTTCGAATTTCTATTTCAGCAAAAATCTTTGAGGTAGTTAACTGAGGTGACATGGCACCAATTAATTTGAGTTGGGGAAGCTTGATTTCAGTTCAATATGATTGATTTCTAATTTGTGGCAATCTATTTCAGTTAATTTGAGTTATTGTTAGTTAACTAGTTCTAACTATCAAAAGAACTAGTGGAGGTCAAGTTGTGGAAGTGGAACTTCAACCAAACTCAGTGATCAACTAGTTAACTGATCAATCAGCACAAAATAATTATTATATGCAGAGAATTCAGGTTTCCCATTTGATATGGAGATTCTAAGGCAGTGTACTATCAGTTGTAGCATATTCCAATGTGTACAAGTGGTGCATGTAGTCAGAAGAAGGACCTAAGGGAATTGTGCAATTCAATAGTGGGAAATTCCTAAATGATAGGGACCAATTTCCCAAAGGAACAAAGCAAGTAAATAGGAGCTTGGAGGGCTTGAAAATTGGATAAATTTTGGCAAGATTCAGTCAGTTAGGTAGAGGAATAGACTATACACTTGCAGGGTATGCTCAAGCTTGAGAAAACATATTCATTTCTTCTCTATTATCTGATTAATGGAATGTAGATAGTAAGGGCTTTTGAGAAGTTGGTTTCCCCTAGATAAATCTTTGTGCATGTTTTTTTTTCCTTTTGCATGTCTATGATTTGTGCTCTAGATGGTGAATTAACTTCCATGGATCAATAGAGTAGATTCAAGTCTTGTGATTTAGTAAATTTCATAAGGATTTTTGAATCTACACATCAATTCTACATGGTATCAGAGCTGGAATCACTATAGAGAAGAGATTTTGAAGTTGTGATTGTAGGAGGTTCGAATATCAAGATCAATGTTGTAGGTTTTCTTCAGGATTGAGAAGATGGCTTTCAGTGGACTAAGGCTTGAGTATGCCCTTAAGGGAAGCTAAATTATGTTGCATGTAAGGACCACATGGAAACAGTACTGGAAGATAATGGGTTGAAGGAATTCATTGATAGTGATATTTTGAAACCAACAACATCTGGTGCTGAGGATAAAGAATAATGGAAGAAGTGTGTAGCCAAGGTGAGAAGAATCATATTAGAGAGAGTACGACACCATATCATCTCAAATATCCATGAGAAAAAGACTTTGTATGCAATGTGACAATTATTGATAGATATTTTCCAAAATAGTAGTGACCACAGGAAGTTGACGCTCAAGGACAAACTTTGAAATATCAAGATGCAGAGGAATGAGACCATTCTATAGTACCTAATCAAGTTCACACAATGTCTTGATGAAATTGGTCAAGTTAGTGTACTATAGTAGAGGATGATTTGGTAAGCCTAGACCTTCTAGGCCTTCCCAAGAGCTGGCACAACTACCAAGATTCAGTGAATGGGAGGGAGAAACTACCAAATTGGGAATGCCTATGGTCCGATTTAGTACAGGAGGAAACAAGGCAGAATACCAAAGACATGACTTCATCCAAGGGTGAGGATAAGGAGAATTGTGCCTTGGATGGAAAGGAAAAGAAAGGGAAAGGGAAGAAATCCCAATCCAAACCAGAATCTAGTCAAGGGGGTAAGAATAAATACCTATCTAGAATCAAGTGCTTTCACTATCATGAATTCAGTCACTATGCCACAAAGTGTCCACACAAGAAGATAAGCAAGAAGACCTCAAGAGGAACAACATGTGAAGCTTTGGCTTCATAGTTTGAGCTTGAATTCACTCTCATTGCATGCATGGCCAACACTGAGATGGGAAGCGTGTGGTACCTGGACAATGATGTCTCATTCCATATGATAAGGAATAAATAATTTTTTCAGTGATTTGGAGGATAAGGATCTCCAGATGCACATCGAGATGAGAGATTATGGAAGGTACAACACGACCGAGATTGGTACAATCACCTTTTAGAGGGAGTCAGGCTCCCCTCTTAGACTCAAGGATGTGATGTTTGTTCCAGGTCTAAAGAAGAATCTTGTCTCTGTTATTTTTTTGGAAGACCGTCACAGTTATGATGTGATATTTAGTAAAGGGAAGGCATTCCTGAGACACATAGCCATGAGACAAGTGAAGAATATCAAGGTTCGTGTGAATAACCTCTACAAGCTAGATGTGCAGGATTGCGCTGCATTGAGCACAAAGGCAGAGAAAGTGTAGAGCCACGATGTCTTTGAACTTTGTCATAGAAGACTTGGCCATTTGCATCATCGTGCTTTGAATATCATGCAACAGATTACCACAAGCCTCCCTAAAGGAGAGCTAGAGCAACATGATACATGCAAAGGGTGTATCTTGGGGAAGTAGACAAAATCCACTTTCCATGATGGGGACCACATAGCACATCCAGTCCTTGATAGGATCCATTCTGATTTCTGTGGATCTTTCTGGACATACTCCACTGCAAGGCACAAATAATTTGTCATATCTATTGATGACTTCTCGCGGAAGTGTTGGATTTTCCTCATGTGGAAGATGGATGAGACTTTCTTCAAGTTCTTAGAGTTTAAGGCACTGGTGGAGAAAGAAACAGGAAAGAATGTGAAGGCTGTCAAGAGTTATAATAGAGGTGAGTATGTGACGAATGAGTTTAAAAATTTATATGAAAAATAAGGCATTTGACAAGAGTTGACATCACCCCACAACACACAATAGAATGGGGTGGCTAAGAGGAAGAATCGTTGCATTGTGGGAGGAACGTGGGTGATTTTGCATGACCAAAGCCTAGCTCTGCACTTATGGGTTGAATCATGCAACACAACAGTCTATTTTGAGAACAAGAGTCCTCATTGGATTCTTTGCATGATCACACCAGAGGAATCTTTCTCGAGGAGGAAGTTGGATGTGTCACACTTTAGGATTTTTGGAGCCTCTACTTACTTCCATGTCTCTGAAGAATCAGGGAAGAAGCTAGAGTTGATAAAAAATTTGGCAGTATTTGTCGGTTACACAGAAACTCCCCACAACTACCATGTGTACTTGCCATCATAATGACATTCATGCAAAGGGATGTAAAATTTGATGAAGACAAAGCCATATGGTGCTCCCTTGAGAGGGAGCTTCAGATCCCACCAGAGGAGGATCTTTTATCTCCAAAGGAGGAGCCTCAAGATGTTTTGGAGCAACTACAAGTTGAGGAGCAGAGTGTGGAGACAACCACTCAAGCAGAACCATCCAGAGAAGGCAAGAAGAGAACCAGGGAAGTTGAGAGACTTGTACAGGATACGAGGGAGAATGTGGGTGCTCTTTCAAATTAACACAGGCAGAGAAGCTCACAAGATCGGTACACTGGCTACATGGCTCTAATGACTAAGGTAGTAGAGACTGAGCCATCCGCTTTCGAGGAAGCAGTAGGGAAACTAATATTGGTTGATACAATGGTGGAGTATGAATCCATTGTAAAGCAGTGTTTGGGAAGTGGTCCCAAGACCTGTAGACAAATTATTTGTGGGTCCAAGATGGATCTTGAAGGTGAAGCATGTAACAGACAAAAGCATAGAAAACTACAAGGCCAAATTTGTGGCGAAGCGGTACCTTCAGATTAATGGGATTGACTATGAGGATACCTTTGCTCCTGTAGTAAGGTACTCATCCATATGATCAATCCTTGCTCTGACTGCATAGAGGGGGTGCAATATCCACCAGATGGATGTGAAAACAACATTCCTCAATGCAGTAATTGACGAGGAGGTGTATATGGAGCAACCAGAAGTCTTCGAGAATTTTGAATGAGTCTCATGTGTGCAGACTCAAGTGAGCGTTTTATGGTCTCAAGCAAGCACCCCATGCTTGGTACACCAAGATCGATAGCTAACTCACCGGTTTGGGCTTCACCAAAAGAAATGGGATGCAAACCTCTATCGTATTTTGGTAGAAGGTAAATTGTTGATTATTGTTTTATATGTTGATGACTTGATTTTGACTAGTGATGAGCAACTAATCAGATCTTGTAAGGAGGACCTTTCAAGAGAGTTTGAGATGAAGGACATGGATCTCATGCACTACTTCCTTGGATTGGAAGTATGGCAAGATGATGGGGAATTGTTTGTCTCTCATGGAAAGCATGCCAATGAAATACTTCAAAGGTTTTGCATGGACATATGTAAACCCATGGAGACTCCTCTAGCGACCAATTGGAGGAAAGAGGATGCTACTTCAGGTGAGGAAGTGAATGTGATTATTTACCGATAGTTTGTGGGTTCACACATGTACCTTGTGAACACACAACCAAATATATACTTTGTAATCAACTAATTGAGCCAAGCTATTGTTAAGCCAACCAAATGTTTTTGGAGGTTGACTAAGCATGTTCTACGGTACCTCAGATGCATTGACCAGTTTGGACTATGGTATAAATGGACAGAGGGAGTGAAGCTATGTGGCTTCACAGATGCAGGTTGTGTGGGAAGTCCATCAGATTAGAAGAGTACATGTGGTGGAATTTTCAGTGTTGGATCCACAATGGTTTCTTGGTACAACATGAATCAAATATCTGTGGCCTTAGCTCGGCAGAAGAAGAATACATGGCTTCAAGTCAAGCAACATGTGAGGCGATCTGGATGAGAAAAATAGTCATTGGCTTGTTTGGTCAAATGATGGATCCAATTGTGATTTACTATGATAATCAGAGTTGCATCAAACTCTTTGAAAATCCTGTTTTTCATGATCAATCCAAGCATATTTATATCCGGTAATACCATCTACGGGATTGTGTGCAGAGGCAGATGATGTTATTGTAGTACATTCTGACAGAGGAACAAGATGCTAATATTTTTGACAAAGGCCTTGTGAAGAGGAAAGTTCGAGTTCCACAGGTACATGATAGGGGTGGTTTATAATCCATTTCTTGTTGAGAGGGAGTGTTGAAAATGTAGCAAGAAAATATCAATTTGACTTTGCCTTAGTCAAACAAGAAAATTTGAATTTCTATTTCAGCAGAAATCTTGGAGGTAGTTAACTAAGGTGACATGGAACTTGTCACTCAGTTAACTCAGTGAATTCGAGTTGCGAAAGCTTGAGTTCAGTTCAGTACGACTGATTGCTAATTTGTAGAAATCTATTTCAGTTAGTTTGAGTTATTGTCAGTTTAACTAGTTCTAACTATTAGAAGAACTAGTGGAGGTTAAGTTGTGGAAGTGGAACTTCAACCACGCTCAATGATCAACTAGTTAACTGATAAATCATCCCAAAATAATTGTTGCATGTGGGGAATTCAAGTTATCCATTTAAGATAGATATTCCAAGGAAGTGTACTATCAGTTGTAGCATATTCCAATTTGTACAGGTGGTGCATGTAGTCAAAGGAAGGACCTAAGAGAATTTCACAATTCAATAGTGGGGAATTCCTAAATAATAGGGGTCAATTTCCCAGAGGAACAACGCAAGGAAACAGGAGCTTGGAGGGCTTGAAAGTTGGCTAAGTGTTGGCCAGAGTTAGTTAGTCAGGCAGAGGGAAAACTATACACTTGCAGCGTGTGCTCAAGCTTGAGAAAACATATGTATTTCTTCTCTATTTTCTTATTATTGCAACATAGATAGTACGGGGTTTTGAGTAGTTGTTTTCCCCTAGATAAATCTTTGTGCATGTCTAATGTTTCCTTTTGCATGTCTACGATTTGTGCTCTAGATGGTGAATTGACTTCCACAAATCCATAGAGTAGATTCAATTCTTGTGATTTAGTAAATTTCATGAATATTTTTGAATCTACACATTAATTTCTACAATGGCTTCAGTTGAGCCATACATTAGTTAGGTGAAAATGTGTATAATGGGCTTTATGAAAAATATAATTAATTAATAAAATTGTGTCCTAGTCTGTCGTATATTTGGAATACTTTGTTTATATGAAGGTAAGTAGTGTGGGCTAGGCTTTATTCATTCTTTAAGACAAAACAACTTATTTTTCTAAAAACACCCATTAATAACCAACACCAATATATGATACATATAAGTACGTAGCCATATACAAAGTTTAGGTTTTATTTTTCTAATTTGAAGGCCCTAATATCCATAATCCATTAATCACAATTGTACGCTGGTGTTCCTTGGCATGATGCACCAAGGGATAAAATTATGAACTTCATATAATCCCGTGAAGGTAGTGATCCTCACATTATTCATGCTAGTGCTCAAGCAAATAGTACACTAGATGCCTCACAATTAAAATTCAATAAATGAAACCTGTGTGGACGATAATGAAATACAAGCTCTAGTTGTTCATTATATTGTTGTCTCCTTTTTAATTGTGGAGAACAAAAAATATGGCTTCGGAGCGTGTTTTAGGGATGGAGTGTCCTCTACAAGGACCACAAGTTATATGGTCCCTAAATTTGTGCAAGAACTATGGTAAAATTGATTTTGAGTATAGATGAGTGTAAAAAAAGTTGTGAATGAACTCTGCACACCGCTTCAACTTATTACCGCTTCCATTTCCACTGTTGCTTTGAATCTATTCAAAGAGAAGAAACGCATGCTCGGGTGCATGCCAAGGCTGAAATAAAAAATGCCCAGATGTTTGATTGACACACTTGCAAAACAATGTCTTTGGGGGTGTGTTTAAGTTAAAAACAAAAAGTACCCATAACGATACATGATATCAAAGTAAATTTCTCATTGATATTTGTTACTAAATTCTGCTACATAAACAATGAAAGCCATAAGAATGTAGCTAGGAAACCTTCACAGGTGTTATGGGTCAAATTCTCAGTGAGTATGCCAAAATTCCACTTTTACTACCGGTGACTTGGACAACTTCACAATAGAAAAGTGAATAAAATCCTAGGCTTCTATGTAAACAAAAGTTTCCAGATTTGTACAAACAATAGTTAGAAAACCCTGCAAACAAATATCAGAAACTAAAAACACAAATATTCAACCTTACAAGCATAAACCCAATGGAAAAGTAAATGTTTTTATTATTCATTCAAATAATTGATTACGTGTAGAGAGGGAGAGTTATCGACTTGGACTTATTTATGGGATGGTTTTTTGTGTTCCTTCCGCTGTAAGATAGTGGCTTTCTCATGCAAGTGGGAAAAGGAAGAGTAGTAAATTTTTTTGGAGAATTCAGATAGAGAGGTTGAATGTTAGAGAATTATAATGAAAATGATGGTAATGACCATGTGCATATGGTGAAGGAAAAATCTCTCTATTTATAATAAAATGCTAGATTAGACTAAATCTACTTTGTTTGAATATTTTGGATATGAATTGTGAAGTAGTTTCCCCTATCCAACGTGTAGTGAAAAAAGTTGGAGAACTTAGATAGAGAGGTCGAATGCTAGAGAATCATAATGATGAGGATGAGAGAATCATAATGAGGAGGATGATAATGATCACGTGCAAATGGTGAAGGAAAAATCTCTCTATTTATAATAAAATGCTAGATTAGACTAAATCTACTTTGTTTGAATATTTTGGATATAAATTGTGAAGTAATTTTCCCTATCCAACGTTTTGGGTGGACACTCCACCCATCATCAGGGACTAGAAAGATCATAAATGGTGAGTGTCAAAGATGATTGGCATAATAAGTAGTAAGATGATATAGATAGGAGTAATGGTCACAAAGATAATAAATTAAATTAATTCAGTCTCAAAATTAGACTAGAATTAGTCAAATAATAAAATATTTGTTTGACTAGATCAAAATCTAGGTATTTTATTATTTTTAGGATAGGAAGATATTAGAGAAACAATTAATAATCTTTATTTAGTTATCTAACTGAAAAAATAATAATTAATTGAGTTAATTAAAGAAAATGGGTGATTTTGTTTGACCAAAAATTTATGTTATTTATCCATAGTTTAACATTGAGAATTCAATTTTTGTTATTTTGTATTATTATTTAAATTTATTTATTTGTAAGGTGATTGGTTGATGTCTTTTATTTCTATTAGTTACTAACTTTTGGTATTTACTTTTATTTCATTTTTATTTAAATTTCTTATTCTTTGGGAAAATCCAAGCCAAAGTGATCCACCTGTCGGCCAGGCTAACCCCAACGGGGTCGAGGAGATTTGACTAGTCGACCTCCAAACTGGAGGAATATTTAACAACCAGAAGGAGATTTGACTAGTCGACCTCCAAACTGGAGGAATATTTAACAACCAGAACTCAACGAACTGAACTAACCCTTGGGGCTAGCTTATTATTATTATATTAAAAAACATATTTAAATAAATTTAATTATAAAAAAAATTTTATTAATAAAAAATAAAAGACACATATATGAACATATATATCAAAGTGTATATATGCTAATATAAACAATAAGAGTTAATCATATTCCTTAATTTTTAGTGATAACATTCAACAATACAATATTTTATTAGTTGATCTATTTTTGTGTTTATTATTTTTTAATTTAATTAAGTTATATTTAAGTTAGGCCACAATTACTAGCTACTATTAATAGTTCTATTTATGTGTTTAATACTTTTCAATTTAATTAAGTTCTATTTAAGTTAAGTTAGGCCACAATACAATATTTTATTAGTTGTTCTATTTTTGTGTTTATTATTTTTTAATTTAATTGAGTTATATTTAAGTTATGCACTATTTAGTAACTTTTATTTCTATTGTCCACATGGGGTAGCTCAAGCGGCAATGGCGGTGGAAATGAAGTCTCACCAAACCGGAAGTCTTGGGTTCAAATCTTGGGCTACCCTTCCCCCGTAGAGGTGGAAATGAAGTCTCACCGAACCAGAAGTCTTGGGTTCAAATCTTGGGCTACCCTTCCCCCGTAGAGGGGTACATAATGGACATGTAAATCGGAGAGTCCCACCCCAGCTTACAAAAAAAAAAAAACTTTTATTTCTATTAGTTACTAATTTTTGGTATTTAGCTTTATTTCATTTTTATTTAACTTTCTTATTTTTTGAGAAAATCCAAGCCAAAGTGATCTACTTGTCGGTCAAACAAGCACGGCCTAACCCCAAAGGGGTCAAGGAGATTTGACCGGACAACCTCCAAAGTGGAGGAATACTTAACAACGGGAACTCAACCAACTGAACTAACCCTTGGGACTAGCTTATCATTATTATATTAAAAAACATATCTAAATAATTTAAATTATAAAAAAATATATATTAATAAAATTAACACAATATATGAACATATATATTAAAGTGTATATATGCTAATATAAACAATAAGAGTTAATAATATTTCCTTTTTAGTGATGGCATTCAACAATACAATATTTTATTAGTTGTTCTATTTTTGTGTTTATTATTTTTTAATTAAATTAAGTTATATCTAAGTTAGGCTACAATTACTAGCCCTTGTTAAATAAGGATTTAATATTTTTTCATAAAAGCAAAAAGTGAATTGATGAAAATAAAATTAATTATTTTCACCAAAATGAATAGATATATGAAAATGACATCAAATTAATTAAACAATTTGAGTTGTTTTTAGTGTAGGTAAATTAAATGGAAATGATTTTCTTAAAAAACATTTCACTAAACTATGGTGAAAAAGTAAGTTTTAATGTGTAAAACTCATATTATTATGATGAAAATGAGTTTAAGGTGTAAAACTCATAGTGTGTATTTGAATTATATTTACTAAAAACCATTTCACTAGATTATTTATTAGAGTGAAACTGAGTTTTAATATGTAAAACCTGTTTAAACTATCTATATTTAAATTATCTAGTTGAAAATTACTGAGTGAAACTGAGTTTTAATATGTAAAACCTGTTTAAACTATCTATATTTAAATTATCTAGTTGAAAATTACTGAGTGATTTTTTTTAAAGCCATCTCCACTTTCTTAATAAATGTGGAATTCAAGTGGATCTTCCATCAACCTTAATCCACAAGGTGATGATGTGTGCATTCTGTCTCTTTAAGTGAATGAATGTATGACAACAACAATATGATAACCACAAATCATGTAATAACACCAACTTCATTATGAAATCATATTTAATTGTAAATAATTTTAGTGCGATTTCAGCTCACCTATAATATTTACACCAATCATTGTGCCCCGAAAAGTTTTGCCTCCAAAAAAGGTACCCAAAACAGGGGAGGAAAAGGCTCCATTTTTCAGGATTTGGGTCTCATAGCAACATGAACTTGTAATGCCGCGATTTGTCTTATTTTGCTTGTAATTAGATATGGAGGCCAATTACAGTGGCTCTGCACAAAGGGCAGGAAGAATTATTTACAGTACATGGAAGAAGCCACCGATCAATGCAAGAAATGTGAAAATAGTGTCTGCAGTTCGGAAGAATGCGAACCCCATCCTCCTCCCCCATACACCCCAAACAGATTGCACATGGAGATGCAGATGAACCATTGCTATTTGCATCATGTGATCTTATCAAACACCCGTACCTGCCTTTGGGCAGCGCTGCTATCATCTTGGAGCGGCCCGACAGAGTACTCATCTTGTTCGGATTAGGTCTGGAGAGATTGCTATGAACATTGATATTAATATGAATCCTGCTCACCAGTACGAAGAATCCCACAAGCAGGGCAAGCACAACATTGAGAAGCTGCAATGCAGGGAGGACATGCTCATTCAAAACCTCTGTCACATGTATGGCAGCCTCCAAGACACAAGTCCCCGTTGCCAAATCCAAGAAACACATGGCAATCCACAAGAAAAATCCTGCACCCGTGCAAAGCGCATAGATTACAATCAACGCCAACGCAGGACTTAGATTCGAAATAGCGAGGATGCCATTCAGCATACGCACTGTTAGACGCTCGAACTTCGCTGTCACAGAATCCAAAAAATGGAAGACGGCCTGCAGCTTCGGCAGAGGAAGTGGAGACTGTACCAATGCCATGAATTGTATATATGAACCGTAATCAAAATAGTCTAATTCCTCTGCACGATGCAAGCAATTTCCAACTGTTTCGAGCAACTGAATAGAAAAACCAAAAGCACTTTACAGATATTTGTATTGAATCTCACAACACTAGCTTTTCCAATAAATCTTCGAAGAATTTAACATGATTAATCACTCTTATAAACATTAAGAAGCATTCATCGTTGGTATGACTCTGAATCAGAAAGGGGAGCGACCGTGAAGGAATTCCGTCGCCGGCCTTTGTGTTTGGTGAAAATCCGAGTGAGGTTTCGAGAAGGTAGAGAGATTCTAGAACATAGACGGATGTCGTCTTGGAGATGGGAACGCTATTCTCCCATTGTTACTCACCAACCCAAAAGTAGCGGTACAAATCAGTCTCACGTAAGGTGTTCTGTCCCACTTGAGAGGATTGTGCACACCAGCGATGTGATAGAATCAGCGACTTTTTACGTGGGGGGCCGGACTTATCCCATTTTGCTTGATCCAATTTTCAATTACGGATAAAAGCGAATCCAGGATTAGATCCGCACTAACCGTTATGACTAGGTTGATGTATACCATGACGTTGGGGTCGGATTTAATGTTGGATGAAGAACAATTTGAGTTAGATTAAGATTGTTGAATTAGTTTAATTTAGGTTGGAGCCAGATTTAATGTTGGATGAAGAATAATCTATCCACCCGTAGATTCTTCATCCACCCGTAGTATTTTTAGGTAGTTTAATTTCCCTAAATAATTTTTATTCTTAACCCTTGCTCATAAGATTTGAACTTTTGATTGGGTAAATACTTCACAAAAACCAATTAGTCTATACTTTATAGATATTATAATTGAATATAATAATAATAAAATAATAAAACATTTATTGATAATAATATAAAAAATAAAATTAACATTGTTAAAATATAGTTTTGAATAATTATTAAAATTAATTTTTTTAAATTCAAGTGGTTTGGTGAAACATGTCTTACCCTATCCATTATTTCTTAATTTGAGATATGTCACTTGTCTTTAGCTTGCTCTTTAAAAAAATTACAATAATTCCACAAATATTATGGATAAAAAATTGCAAATTTCCCTTAATTTGAAATGTCACTTGTTTTTGGTGTCCTTATTAATGCGAGTCTCTTTCTCCATAAATTCTTAATTTGGGAGATGTCGCTTCTCTTTGATGCCCTCATTAATTCAAAGTCTTTTTCTCCATGAATTTTAGTCATTTAGAAAAAAATTACAATAATTTGTAAATTAATTACAATAATTTCTAAAATATTTTCTAATTAGTTAATTTTATTTTTTTATTTAAAAAAAACAAAAACAATATTTTCTCACTAGTTAATTTTATTTTTCTATTAAAAAACAAAAACATTCATGTATAAGATTGATTAACACGTGTAGTCATACAAATTGCTTGACTCCCGACCTAGAGAATTAGAGAGAGTAAAATAGTATTTTGTTTCTGAGCTTACAATTTCTTTTGTTGGTTGGATTTCTCTCATTGTTTTTCCATCCCAGTCATATTGCATCAAAAGTAGTAATTGATTCTTTCAATTAGCACATGAGACTATTTGTGGGTATTAGACTACGGAGAGAAGATATTCCGGGCAAGCCATGGAAGGTGTTTGGAATTGCCCATTTTCAGTTGCATCTCACAGAGACTTCTTAAAGGATGGAGTGTTGGATAGAGATGAAGGTCGGAGAGAAGATATTCCGGGCAAGCCATGGAAGGTATTTGGAATTGCCCATTTTCAATTGCATGAGGGTCTGAGCGAGTAGATGTGTCTCTCACACAGACTTCCTAAGGCTGGAGTGTTGGATAGAGATGAAGGTCGTGTGGAATTAAGTAGGGGCTTTGTTTATAGAGTTTATAATTTAGCAAATAATATTTTTATTTTATTTTTTTAAATTGATTATAGGAATGTTTGGATTTTCTTTTACCGTGGAAATAGATTCAACACCATCAAAATCTCTATGCACCTAAAATCCTAAAGTTTGACCACTATTATTTAGATTTCCCAATTTTTTTGTCATTTTTAACAAATTCTTACCGAATTTTCTATTATTTTCTGGGAAAAATTGTGTCATCGTTAGACTACTGTAGTAAGGAGCACTATTGTGGTGTAGACTCTTGTGTGCATAGGAATTATGACCTACGATAATTGTAAGTCAAGTGTGGGACTATTGAGCATAAGGGGTTATTGCCTGACCCTGTTTGTGAAACTAGTTGTGCATACAAATGTTGAGTATCCTTGTTGTGTGGAGTGCTATATTGAAGCTTGTTCTTATGATTTTCAAGGTTGTAAATAGTCTCCAAAGTTGCAGATGTAATACATAGCAGTAAGAATTCTGAGGAGATTTTAGGTTCAACTGGCAACATGCATTCTTGAAATCCTAGTGATCAAAGAGAGATGATGCCTTGTCTAGACTATGCAATCTACCACTTGCTATATCATTGAGAATTGAGGTGTGGCCATAGAAGTTGTTGGGGGTGGTAATGGAGCTCCTTCTGCAACAACAATCAATATAGAGGGAACCGAGCTTAGGCCAACATGGTGTGAACTATGCTTATCAAGAAGGTGTTGTCAACTAACCACACAAATTCTCCTGGATGACAGATTTGTTGTCGGAATTTGATAATAAAAAAATTAAAAAACCATATTGTTAGAGTGTTTGAATCATTTCTTTAATGGTGGAAATGGATTCAACACCATCAAGAACCCTTGGGGCACCCAAAAGCATGACGTTTGACAGTTGTAACCTAGTTTTTCTAAAATTCCTACTAGATTTTGTCAAAATCTTGCTAGAATTTCCATTATTTTCCGGGCTAATTTGTGGGCTCTTTAGACTATGCTTATCAAAAGTTGGCATTCAGAATCAAGATTGCATAGAGCTTGGAGTGAAATCCTTGGAAATCATTTTTGCCTTCTTTTCCCTTTCATGGAGCTAAAACTGCTCTGGCCCAGGTGGATTGAACTCATGGAACAATTGGTTGAGCACAATTAATTCGACTTGAGAAGATCGAACGAGGACTATGTGATTGAGAATTTGATATTCTTGTTTATGGAAATGATGTCTCTGAGACATTGAATTACAATGACAAGAAAAGGAGTTTGTTGTAAAGGTCATTAGACTTACCACCATACATCATGTATCATTTAATTGTTAGTAAACTTCTGTAAGGGTTTAACCTAAAGTAAATTGGTGGTTGTGAGCAGGGTTTAACCTAAAGTAAATTCGTGGTTGTGAGCAAGTACAATTGCTTCAACTACATATCTCATGTATAAATATACATTAAAGGCTAATATAAAGGCAGATTTAAATTCCTTTCCCAATACTTTCGTTTCTTGTGTATTCTCGTACATGTATGTTCTTGTTGATTTAAATGTAGTCTGTTCATACTTGTTGTGTGCTTACAACAAAGGCACTTAGTGATCCATATGCTGGATTAAGTTACCAGAGTTGTGAGAAGGGATTTAACAACAGTGCACATTGAATTGAACTACCAAATAAAAAATACATTAATTGTTGTCATCTAGAGGGTGAAGTTAGTACTAGAGGTAGAATTAGCAGGTTAACAGTTTGAGCTACACCGAACAAAAACTGAAGAAGAAGCAATGGAGTGTATTACTTGTGGAGTTGTGGAGGAGCAATGTGTGAGAGGGTGTCGAGATTGGTAGTCATGAGGAGGAGCGACAAGATCATGGAGGTTCCAAATGGATCAAAGAGAAAGGTAGCATGAGTTCACTCAAAGTTTTGGTTTCTTTTGAGGCTTTTTGTAGTATTTTATCTGTTAGTCGTTTAAGTAGAAAGTTATTTTTCATTTATGGAACACAAATTGCGCTGCAAAATGTCTTATAAGTTATTGGGTTTGCAGGTTGTACCTTGAATTTATCCATTCACACCTTTAGCCATGGTTTGTTAAAACAACACTTCTCTGTTATGATTGGGCTCGTGAACACTAGCATTGTCTGACATATAAAAGAGTTAGTGTGTTTCCTATATATTGCATTCAATGACGTTATTCTAGGAGGAATGAAATTAGAGGGGCTAATATTGGCAGTGGGCTAACTTTCCATATTTTTTCTAAAAATAAAATGTTAATTTCTATTTTTCTAGAAAAGCTTCCCCCAAATTTTTATAGTATAAAATTGTTTTACTTTAAAAATTGTTTAAATTTTTTGTATATAAAATTATTAGAAATTGAAATATTTTCACCAAAATGTCACCAAACATTTTGGACTAATGAGTTTAGCTAAGAGTATTGGACTTGAATTTCCATTTTTTGTTGGAGAATCTAACTCCAACCACCTGCTAGGTGTCACATATGTCCATCCAAGTGTCCTAGTTCAATTTCAGTTAGTTCAGTTTATTTGAGTTTCACTCCATTTATTTATTGTTGATGTCTCCTATGTAATTATATTTAACTGTATGATGATATTGAGAAGAGCAATCTCTACTCCATATTTTTCCTTCTTTGTCATAGTGTAGAAGCACTAGGTCGCATAATACTCGAGAGAAAAAAACATGTCGTAAGAGGTCATAGACGAGAGGTCAAAGAACTTGATAAAAAAAATATGAAAACAGCTTAAGTTTCACATAGGTGAAGGAAGAAAAGTCCGTCAGTTTAACTACCTATGCAGAGAGCCAAATGCATCAGTTTGACACCCAAAAAATAACAATGCCCAAAAGAGTTGAAAAGTTACGAGATTGTTGAAAATTTGGAATTGATGCCCCTCGTAAATTGAAAGAGTGTGAAAAATTGCGCATAATTTTTTTTGAGCCATTTGTTTCAATGAGTTGAAAAAAATCCTCATAGCCTTCTTCGAAAGCTTCGTTTTTTATTAACAGGCTTCCATCATTTGTTTGATTTCGTCTCAAAATTGGTTTTGTTAAAAGGCCTTATGTTATTTTGAAACGGCTAATGTTATTTTCTTAAAGGGGATTATTTTTAAAGGGTATTATTTTGAAAGTTATCATTGTAAGGTGTGAAAATTCCTTTTGATTTTTTGGGAAAGAACTATTTCTTCTTAAAAAGAAATTTCATTCATATTTGCGGGTTATATGGCTATTGTAATGTTTGATTTTGGAAGAGTTTTATTCAAGGTTTTAATGAAAATGGGGTTTTTTTTTCGAAGTATTGCTTGGTTTAAAAGAGTGTTATTTTTTAAAAAAAATTTGAAGGATTTGAAAAAGTGTTTACAATGTTTTTTAAAGGGGTTTTTTTAAAGCATCATTTATGTGAAAATTTGTAGATTTATTTTTTTCCCGATGTTGAGCAACAAAGATATCATCATAAAGATGTTTTTTTTCTAGACAATGTTATGTTTGTAAGAACATTTTC
The DNA here is from genome assembly GCA_000404065.3 of Pinus taeda. Lineage (NCBI taxonomy): Eukaryota > Viridiplantae > Streptophyta > Pinopsida > Pinales > Pinaceae > Pinus > Pinus taeda. Next base: position 240,547 of record APFE031626138.1, on the reverse strand, counting down.
TTGTTAAGTTGTAGTTAACCAATGCTCAACAAATGGGAAAAGCCAAGAGGCTAAGAAAGTCGAAACAACATTAGGAGATGTTTGAAATTTTTTTTGAAAGATTTGGAAATGTAAAGGAGTTTTGGTGTAAGGGGGAGTAATCTGGTTGGAGATGAAAATTTTGGTGAATCTACAATAGAGCTTGCTGATGACAATTTGGTGAATCCACCAACAAAGCTTATTGATGACAATTTGGTGAATCTAGGGACAAAGCTTTCTGATGACAATTTGGTGAATCCAACAATATTGTTTGTTGATAACAATGAAGCTACCATTTGGAGCATCCAATGTTATGGTGAATCCAACAATATTGTGTTTTGATGAAAATGAATATTGTTGGCATTATGGCATAGGTGTTGTCCTTGATGGCAACCTTCTTTAATATCAGATCTCAGTTCAGGCACTCAGAAAGTAGAAAAAGACATATACGCAGGTTCATCTAGACGAAGGCGCGTATACACGCGGGTTATACATTAAAAAAGCGCGTATATGTTGGGGATCATTCTTTTGGTCCATGGCAGTTAGATCTTGGAACTTGAACCTATGTTTTGGACCATGGCGTCGCGTCAGATGTGTTGATCCCTAGTTTTGGGTTCATGGTATTGAAATGTTATGGTTTTGGACCATGGTATTGGGGAAGGCCTAAGGCTATAAAAGAAGAAGGAGATCTTGTGACAAATTACGGTCCGAATTATTATTGAAGATCTGATAAAGTGCTAGAGCTGGTATATTGGGTGGTGATGTAGATCTGGATCTGAAGGAAGGAGGAACCTTAGCGCAAAAGGAAGGCTAAGTTTTGTTTATGGGTCATAATCTTTAAGTCTGAATGTCAATATCTTTGTATGATTTTGATCTGCTTGATGTGGTGCTTATTTGATCTATAAGTCTGATAATCTGGGTTAATCAGTGATTGAATATCTGGAAGAGTGGGTTGTCCTTTATAGATCTGTACGCAGGTTCAGTGAAGTGAAGGCGCGGATACACGTAGTTTAGGTGAAGTAAAGGCGCGTATATGCAGGTTGTTCCATACGCAGATGCGTATGCACGCAAGTTACAGACTGTTGAAATTGCGTATATGCTTTAAGTTGTGATCTAGCTGTTTCTGCTTATTGCTGCTGTGTTCTGGGTTCTGTTGTGTGGTTTCTGGTACTCTGTTTTGGGTACAACTAGCAGAGAAGTATCTACTTGATTTCAGATCTAGTTGGTGAAAAGGAGTTTGGTTGATGAAGAATTTCTTGATGATTGTTTGATGTTCATGGATCCAGTCTGAAAATTGATGAAACATGGTCCCTGGAAGAAAGAGAAGGTTGTAGCCTTCTGTAGGCCAGCACCTACGTACTAGTATCTTGGCTAGTGCAAGAGCTAAGGGGGTTAGCTCCCTTTCGGGAGAAGTTGGAAAGCGAGAGAGGGTTGTAGCTCTCTGCAGGTTGCAGCCTGCGTACTGGTAAAGGACTGCACCAGTACATTGTAAACAGAAGTTTCTAATTTAAAGAAAGATAGAGATGAATTGCAGCAGGTGGTTTTCATCCACATTGGGTTTCCACCTTATATTTGGTGTTCTTGGGTGTGATTGTCTTTCTGCTCTGTTTTACTGTCTCTGGTTACTGGTTATTTGATGCTGCATCTCAGATTAATAAACATCATCTGAAAGTTTAAGTAAATTAAAAGTTTGCTCTGTATACGCGATTTTTCATCTGAATAGTTGCGTATATACGCGGGTTTAATTCACTGAAGTAGCGTATACAATTTGGTTTTTGAAAAGGATTATTTGACTTGATAATACTAATTCACCCCCCCTCTTAGTATTATTTCCAATAATTGGTATCAGAGTAGGTCCTTCTGAAGAAGCTTGATCACTTGAAGGAAGATCTTTGATCATGAGCAACTACGAGAGGGAAGCATCAATCAGGCCACCGGTTTTTGATGGGACAAACTTCGTATATTGGAAGGTAAGAGTTACTGCCTATCTTCAATCTCTGGGTACTGAAGTATGGGATATCATAGATACAGGGTATACTTTTCC
>APFE031626138.1:207205-220973 GCA_000404065.3 Pinus taeda | reverse complement strand
AGTGCAAGCATTGTGTTTTTACCAAGACTCACTCTGAACATAATGTATTATCCATCAAAGCATCATTAACTAATGAAAACAAGTTCATCATAAGAGAGAGGACAACAAACAACTAGATGTTGATAGTTGTACAAGTGCTCTTACATTTTCCCACCTTGTCTCGAGAGCCAAACATGGTTTCATGAGAGGCTAACCTTCGGGTACAACCAAGAAAAGAAAGAAAAAAGCGAAAAGAAGAAGTAAGCAAGTGAAAAACAAGTAAGAAAAGAAAGCAAACAAGCAAACCAAACCAAGTAAGAAAGCAAACAAACATGCAAACCAGAAGCAAGGAAAAGAAAGAGGCAAATAATAATCTTACTCCTACGTTAAATAGTGCATGGGCCTACGCACATGAAGTGATATTTCCAATGTAGCCAACGACGCATTGGCTGGCCCATGTTGGTGAAAGCATGGTTAACAAGAAATATATGCATGTAAACTAGTGAACAAGAAATATAGATCAGCAAAGACCAACATGCTCCGAGCTATAAAAAATCCATAGAATAGAAAAGAGTGAATGCACAAAACAAACATTCTGCAGATGTACCATGGTGTTGTGATGCACTGCATGTAGATGGTAAACATACACACTCTTTGGATTGTGACATATGAGCGAACATGAGAAATACCAATAGCTTATGCTTTTCAGGCATGCTTATTGTGTAAGATTCCTCCAAAGCTTGAGCGATGGGATCATGTGATTTGAGTGGAGGAAGTGAAATCTAGGTGTTTTGTTGGTCTTCAATGCAAAACAGAGGGTGATGAGTTGCCTTGGGTGTTTCAAAACTTTTCTGATCGAAAGTGGAACTAACCTTAGGATAACTAGGGCCTATAACCATCAGCCTAGATTGAAGTGCCCTAATAGCTTGTGGGGTTTCCACTCCATCAATAGATAGATCATCAGAGACCAGTGGATTATACAGATTAATGACAAGTGAATCAACATTGTGATCAAATGAATAAGTACAAAGATCATGGGAACCATGATAAAAAAATTTAGGATGTTCATCGACGTCCTCTTGATTTGATGAATCGTGTAGAGGGGTAGATGAGAAACAAGGATGTTCACCCTTTGTGTTTTCAGAAATGACAGATGAAATATGGGACAGATTTTCAGAGGAATATGTGTCCTCTCCACAATGTAATGACAGGTTGACATCCGATGTGTCTTGTGAATGATCGGAAATAGAAACATCTAGAAATGAGTTTTCACAGGGAGAATCAAAAGTGGAATAATCACAAGGGATTTCAGGATAGAGTGAATGACACATAGATAGAAGGGAGTCATCCTTCATCGCGGGTTCTTATTTATATTCCTGCACACACTCATCATGTATGATAGCATAGGTTGGTAGCACAACAAAAACTCCGTCGACAACTTGATCCTCGTTCACAAAAATTGTGGAGTCTGGAACAGAAGAACACAAGACAATACAATCCAGAGGATCAACACAATGCATGGATGGTGGTTGGGGTAACAAGTCCATATGACAACCAACAGGCTTGCAAACCAAGTCTACACAGATACCAAGAGCAGGTGGCATAACAGGATGTGACAATTCAACATATGTGTGTGGATGTTATCCCACATCACTCTGCGGTGGTGGAGTTGTTTGATAAAGGGAAGGCGGATAGTCGCTTGTGACAACAACTATGTCTGCTTGAGATTGTGCAACTCCATCACCAAAGTATGCTGAGCGGGGTTCAAATGATTATAGGAATTACAGATTCTCGGATATTTAAAGAATGTGGTTAAATCTTCCATTGAGGAATTCCCAATGGATTTCATCTTCAGGAAATCGATATGCAAGTTTATGAAAGTGCATGTCAAATTGTTCAACAGATACATCAGGTGCTTTCCATAATTTCAAAATTTCTTTATTGAGTGCTTTACAGTCAAAATGATTGAAATCACAGTCTATCTCTACGATCAAATGATGGAAAGAGTGAATGGATTTTTCGGGCATCGTGGCATACCAATTGAGTGGGTGCCCTCGAAGCGTGTATGTGAATAGTGCGCAGGTCATGTAATCTTCAAAATTTTCATGCCTTTCACAGGAGCCTACAATGCCAACCATGTGTCTAATGAAGGCTAGTATGCCTCCACCGTCATATGTTTTACGTGACAAGTTATTCCAAAGCTCTTCCAAGATCTCAAATTCGTTTCCATACGAGATACACTCCAAAAGAAAATTTTTTTGTCTAGTCATGATAAGTATGTGGGGATTCAAAACAGATTGTGAGGACTCAACTTGTCAGCTAGCCCTTCTTCTATCACTATAAATATTGACAGTGCTGCACAACCAACATTCAGGGGATATCCCCAGTATAAAGTCCCAACTAGACCTCACACCGTTTGTTGTATGATTCCCATCTGGTACGATGGCCAGGTTTCCATTATCTTAAAGATATGCCTTAGCTCTCGATTGTTAGGATGTGAGAGTGGTTTGCTTTTCCTTCGAACAACTAGGCTCGTGTGCATGGTGAGTGCTTAGTGGCGCTTGTGTCAAGGTTCTTTCACTGTAGAGGGAGAGGGTGGAAGTGAGTCTTAGGTTGAAAGGGAATAGTCCCAACTCTAATAGAGACAACAACACAATAGGGCATGCTCAGCTTCCGTCAGAGTAGTCCACACTGATGTGGAAGTCACAAACACAAAGTGAATAAATAGTATGCACAACACCCAATGGAGTAGTCGACACGAGTGTGATGGGAGTTATAACAAGTTTACGAGAATGATTTTTTCGAGTGTCTGGCGGGATAGCCCACACGAGCGAGACAATGTTAGCAACTAATACAGCACATTTCCAATAGCATATGTACTAAAACAACTGAAATAGTTCAAAGGTCTTAATACAGGTTAAAGCAACATGCATTACAAGCATCCAAAGAAAAGTCTTACAAACGAATACAATACGTGTGTGAAAACATGTTGGCCTATTAATAGGCTTCTGAATTAAGCAAAAGTCCCAAGACACATCTGTACACTGTTACATCACTAACCTCGATAGCAGGGCGTTGGAGCCACTACTCACTTCTCGAAGAAAATATTATAAACTCTCAAGGCTATGTGGGAAGAGCCAAGGTGAAATTCTGTTTCATGTACAAATGAGGGGTATATATAGCCAACGGTGAAACTGACCCTTGTGACTATTTGACTTCCCTCATGACTGTTTTACTTACATGACTCTTCAACTTTACATGTGGGTCTCTTGGACTTCCACATTACATTACATTGATTACAATAGTATGGCCCATAATAGTGATGTGGCCAAGATGACTCATGACATGACTCGACACGACAGTGCTGGCATGTTCATGCTAATGGTGGTGTCCATGTCGAGATGTAGTGCTGCTGAGTGATGAGTGTGCTCTTGTTGTATGATAGCTTCACCTCCACATGTGAAGGTGTGTGAAGTATTCGATGGTCTTGGTGTTCACTTGATAGTTCGTGCATGTGCATGTGTCTCTTTTGCTTGCTACTTGGTATGCTTCCTGTGTTCGCTCGTTTGCAAACAAGTCTCCTAGCATGTGCTCCTTGTTCATCCCATTCGTCATCGTGCCACGCCTCACCCATGTACCTATATCTGCAATCACTCATGACGAGATGACATCAAATCCAGAAATCTCCTAGTCTACAATGATGCATTATTTTTCTCTTTCTGGTGTAGGTGAACAGGAGAGAGGACAAGCCTTTGGAACTATGAAAAGTACATTTCGAGCCGAGATGCGGGCTTCAGGCACTGCCAGTGAAAATTGCACAGATGTCACTCGGAGGTTGAGATGGGAAATTCGGATCAACAGTGATTGTCCATGGGATTTGGCTTGGCTGAAGGGAAAATCTATGCAATTTTTCCAGGGAGAGAGTGCAGGCAACAAGGGGATACTTCTTGTGAAAATTGTGCAGTTTTCAAGAGGAGCAACATGCTGACTGATAGGGTGATTGGTTGAGAGAACTGCATAGTTTTTTAGGGTAGTGCAGTGACATGCAACGGGTGTCTGTCTAGCATGTCTGTGTAGTTTCATCAATAAATGAAAGTGGGCATGCTTGGTAGCTTCTGTAAAATTTTTTGGAGTAAGGCCCGAGGTCACTCCCCAGTAAAACTCTCCAGTTGACCAACTAGAGGCTTGATGGATCTGCTTGCAGGTAGCGCAGTCTGGGATTACTTGCTGAGAAACTTTTGTGTTGTTCTGGGTGACATTCAGTCAGGTTTATTTGAGGATTGTGAAGTGCATATTACCTAGGAGACAACCTCAAGCTCTGCGCAATTCAGGGCAGGAGTACATGATCACTGAGGGCTGAGACTGCGCAGTGCAGCTCAGTAGAGGTCTGACTATTGAAGGGTGGTCTTGTCGACAAGGTTTCGAAAAAATGACTAAGTTTTTGAATGAGTGACTTCGTACATGCATGAACTTGCGAACACACAGTCAATATGACTTGATGACAAGACATGTCAAACCATCAAGACAACATGCACTTCATGTGACTGACCGACAGGTGCAAGCGATAAGTGTGACACTTGTGATAGACATTCAAACGATCGTGACGACACTTGCGCGGCAGTACGTACAACATCATGTGTGGGTGCTGTAGATGTTTACATAGAGAACACAACTCAAAAAAAACCTTCAACATCACCAGAATGAGGTTGCAAGCATGACATGGAAATCAACATGTTGAAGATGACAGTTGGTCAAACAAGTGAAAAGGAAGCAAGACATGTAGAAAAAACACATAAAATAACTTTTCATGTTTGTGCACATGCATGTTACTGAGGACGGGATGATATGAAAATGACAAGAAATCTTGCAAACTCAACTAAGAGGTGTACTTCAAAAGGTGTTCTTTACTTACCATACTTACCCTCAAGATGATCATGTATCCTACGGAGTTTGCATGCAGTCCTGATCTTTTCCATTACTTGGTTCCTTCGTCCTTCTCCTCAACTCCTTGTAAATGATTTCATCATGTCACCTTTTCTTGTAATCACTAAGAGGTAGATTTGTGCAATTTTAGCGGACAATGGTTGTTGTCAGGATGAGGCCATAGGAGGCTCGTCTGCATAGTTTTTGCATGCAAGATAGACAGAGCAGCTTGGAAAACATTGCATAGCTTTCAGGCACAGGACACTAGTGCGGGTTGGAGGTCCTAGGAGGACACTTCTACTCAATTTATGAGTGTAGTGCAACTGGACTTCTCTATGCATTTATGGAGAGGAGTGCTGACAAGGGTCTCTATTGGTTGTGAGGTTTCAGGAGGCAAGGGAGGTTGGTGTCTCTGCAGGCTGTGAGGTTTTAGTTGGAAAGGGAGGTTGGTGTCTCTGCGCACTATAGGGTTTCAACATGCAAGGAAGGAAGCTTGATGGTTGTGAAAGCAAAGTGCATGATTTCAAGAAGCTGGATAAGGATAGGTTGCTCGTGAAAATGGATAAGTGTGAGATAAGTGAAACATATGCAAACATTGATAGGACTTGATTGTGATCGCACACGAACACTTAGTGTCACAAAGTAGACCATCCCGAATGAAACAACCTTTGTGACAAGAGTGTGTGAAGTGAGTGTGAAACATGTCTATGTGATGATAACCACTCATGCACACATTCTTTCCCTTGAAGCAAAACAACATTCCCTTCGCGTGACAAAAAACAACCCCTATGCTCGAAAATGACACATGCTGCATAAAGATGAGAACGCAGACAACTCTTAGGTTCAAGGAGGGGAGATTGAAATCATTAGCTTACCAATAAGTTACCAAGGATGATCAATTGTAGGATCGAAGGTAGGCTACAAAATTTGCATGCGAGCCAAAATTTTAGAGGGTGGTTATAGCTGCTACAACACCATGTTACCTTATTGTTTTGAAGGTGTCATGTAATTTTGGGCAATGACCTAGGCTCTAGGACTAAAAAAGTGGCTCAAATCTTGGGGACACTGGAATAACACTGACTAAATGAATCTCTGGACGCTGGTAGGAAAGCCTATGAGATTGACTAAGGCTTAAGTTGTCCAAAAGCTTAGTGGGACTGAAGGGCAAGCTGTCTAAAGCGTTGGATTGGTTCCCAGGGGTCCTGAAGCTGATGTTGAATGTATTTATGGTGTGTTTCCATCGGTTCCACTTCATTAATGTGACTTAGGAGGTCGAATCATATCATAGTGGCCTCTTGTCACATGTTTACCCCGACTGGCTAGTTGCTTGGGTAGATGTGGGAGGAGGGTGTTACAAAGTGATATCAGAGCATGGTTCACCCCTTAGATTAGATGGGCTATGTCTTGGTCATGCATGCATGCCAGTTGCATGTGTGTATCTCACACTTTCATTCCATGTGCTTGTTGCATTTTCATGATGTTATTCATGGTTGTAGTGATGTCGTCATGTGAAGGTTAATGATGTTGTTGTTAGGATGCGTCATCATGAGTGTATGTTTGTATATGCATTTGTTATGCACGTCAGTGTTCACATGCTATTAAGTGCATGTGATGTGGTTGGTGTTTTCATGCATGAGGTCATGGTTTTTGTAGTTGATATGGTCATGCATTGGTGACCGGACTCTAGCTAGAATGATGTGAATATGGTTTTGTACTCATGTGGTATATGTCTATATGCAATTGTTATTCATGTATGGTATTGGTTATATTTATGCATGAATTGTAGGTCAAACATGCCTTGTGAAATCATTATATGAGATTTAGGTCATCATGATCCTATTAGTTGTTATGATGCTAATGTGTTGGATGAAATAGAGTAGGAGATGCAAATCATCATAATGAAGCTGCAACATTAAACTTTGGGATAAGTGAAAATCTTCATATAGGTTTGCATGTTGGGCATGTAGGTAAGTAAGTTAAGGATTGTTATATGCATTAGGTTTATATACATTAGTTTTATATACATTAGGTTTATATACATGTCTTTTGATGTTATGGTTACATACATGATACATGATAGTTGATTAGTATAGTGATAAGAACATGTGTCAGATAATCAAGAGTGATAGTAACATGTGGTTGTATGCATTGCTATTGATGTTTTATGATAGTTAGCTTGATTATTAGGTTATATTGGTTGATAAGTATGTTATAGGTTAACTTCTTGTTGCTATATGCTAGTAACTTTGAGGATTAGGGTTATTACATTAAGATCTTGATGTTGTATGTATCATACTAAGTTGGATTGGTCTGTGAAAATGGTTAGAGTTATGCCATTCAGGTATGAGTTAATATGATGTGATATTATGTTCTGCTAATCTGGATTGATTCTACATACAATATTGCCTCCCCTGAGATACATTAATGTATTAACTTGTTTATTCCATCTACCTTGTGCTTGATTGTTTGATTATGTCATATAATTGGTGTTCAAGTGTTTGATGTCTATTACATCATCTATTTGATTTTTTTAACATGGTATGTTTACAAGTTGGTTGAATGGTATGTTTGCAAGTTGGTTGAATGTTTGATTAATTGCATAATATGAGTATGTGTTCAAATGACCTTGTTTTATGATGATTATACTAACACATATGTGTCAAGACAGTTGATATGTACTTCTGTATAAGTAGGTGATAGTTGTAGCATTATGTCTAATGACTATGAGTTGACTATGGGTTATGACATGATTGTTTGTAAAAGTTGATTTCAAATTGATAGATGTGCTTGTCTTGATATTTAGAACACGTGGTAGACATGTGTGAGTAGTTACAGGAAAAATACTTGGTATTAGCATGACAAGGTAATAGTTGATGTGTTTATATAACTAACAATTGGGCGATGTGACAGTACATAGTAAGCCTCTATTGCAACCAGGTAAAAAGGTAAAATGAAGGAATTGGACAAGAATTTCTTTGGCTATGTTTGGAAACCTTAATTCCAAACGAATGAGTGCCTCGCATACAAGAAGTCTTCTTAACCTTGATTTTTTTTCTAAAATTACGTGAATATGTGTTATAGTCATGAACATGTACATAATAGGTATATTAGATAGTCTCTAGTTACAGTTGGATTTGTCAAGGGAATTGGAGTCCCTTTAGAGATGGTGTGGATATGTTCAGTTTCAAGAAAATTTCTTGGCACAACAAGGTAAGGTAATTGGTGTATTTTTATATTTATTTATGCACTGACATTTATGTGTTTATGGAAGTATGATGCAAGAGATTGCATGGAAAAGAGACTGCCATGAAATGTTGAAGAAGGTTTGGGTTGATATTTCCTTGGAAGCATTGGGAACCATGGGGATTTATTCATGTTATTTTTTGGCATTCTTGTGCTTTTGGTCTTTGGTGATTTGTTATGCTTGATTGGCAACTTTGTTTATGTGTAGTGTATGGTCATACCACTTTGTTTGTGGAGTTGTGTTGTTACTAGTTTTCATTGTTTTCTTCTTGTTTGTTGATATTTCCTTTTATGTTTTCAGTCTTGGGAATTAGAAATTGGGGAAGAGGATAGTTAGTGGAGCTCAGGGAGATTTGTGTGGTACCCGAAAGGAAATGTAAGATTTAGATGAAGCTCAGTGCATGAGTAAGCACAATGGAAGGTAAGACTATGAAAGTCAGTACGAATGGTTGGGTCCATTGTGGTAAATGGATGGTGGAAGTACTTACATGAGAAGGGTAACTATAGAAGGTAAAGTAAATGGACCTAAGGTGTCACATGGTTTTACCAAGTTGGGAATGGTGGTTCTCAATGTTGTGCATTTTGTGCACAAATAAGGAAGTTCTCTTAACCTAGACCTTATGTTATTTGGTAATTATGTTATGATAATGATTATGCTGATGTTTATATATGTATGTTGTATGTATCTATGTCACTGTCTAACAGGGTTGTCAAGGATCATTCATGTGGAGGAATGATTTATTATGCAGGTGAATTGCATGAAGAGATTCCTAGTTCATGAGGAATCGAGTGGGAAGAGTAGCCTAACACATCTACGAGGTCAATATCATGTGGTTATGAGTTGATATTATGTGATTATATTATGTATATGTTATGGACAAGTTATATCGGAAGATGCATCAATAAAATGAAAGAAATGTGGTCTATGACATGCTAAGATAAGCATGGATGTTGGAGAGACACTAGAAGCAAGTTTACCTAGTAGAGATAGTGTGGTTTGGATGTGTGGTACTATTGTTGTGCATATGTTGTATATGTTGTATATGTGTTTTTGTGTGCATGTAGTGTTGTGCACATATAGTGTGTGTACATGTTGTTTATGAAATGTTATGTATAGGATGTACAAATAGTGTTCTGTGAATACTCCATATGAAGTGTTGGGTATAGATGGTGCTACGTACAGGTCATCTATGCAATGTTGTGTACATATGATGTTATGTACGTGTTAGATATGTAGTGCTATATACCTATGGTATTGCGTGCGTGTTGTAAAGGTGGTGCTAGGTACAGATGGGGTTGTGTGCATGTAGTTTTGTGTACATGTTGTACAAGTGGCACTATGTGCAAGTAGTTCCGATTACATGCCGTGCATGTGGCAATGTGTACATGTTGTGCATGTGATACTGTGTACACATTGTACAGGTGGTGCAGTGTACATGGGACATTGTGTACACATTGTGCAGGTGGTGCCATGTACATGTGATGTTGAGCACACGTTGTGCGGGTTGTTATTTGTACAGGTGGTACTATGTACATGTTGTACATATGGTACATGTGTTATTGTGTGCGTGTCTTACATGTTGCATTCTGTACATGCGATACTATGTATGTGTATTGTGTAATTGTGGTATCGTGACATGTGTACTTGATGTGTTGTACTCTGTGTAGTACATGTATTTTATTGTGTCGTACACCATGTGTAGGTACATGTATTGTGTGACATTGTACATCAGATATAGATGTATGAGTTGTGTTGTAGATCGTGTGTATGTGTATGCATTTTGAGGTGTCACATGTTGTGTGCATATGTATGTCTTGTGATGTGCATTGTGTACATATACATTTTGTGTTGTGTCATACACCAGACGTAGGAGTATGTATTGTGTTTTGTTGTACTCTTGGTGTAGATGAATGTATTGCATGGTGTTGTATGTCATGTGTGGTGGTATGGGTGTGATGTACACTATGTGTATGCACACATGGTTGAGGAGAAGGCACAGGGTGTTTGTTGGGTGTGGAAATCGATATAGTGTATGTATGAAATAAGGACAATGGTGGAAGCTAAGGATTGATTAAAGGATAAGTATCAGCATGGTATTTCAATTTTATTATGCATATGATTTATGATTCTACTTTATGATGATTACATGTGATCTATGATTATGGTTTATGATGGTTACATGTGATTTGTGATTTTGATCTATGATGGTTGTGTTTTGAGCTAACCTGATGTGATATGTTTATACATGATGATTTGATCAAAGATACTAGTTTGATTTGTTGTGACATGAAGTAAACAGGATTGCAAGTGTACCTTATTGACGACCTACCAATGAGGTATGATTTGAAGTTATTTAAATTTATTTTGAATCTAATGGAAACTATGTGCTTGGAACAGGAATGCATGAACATGCTTGGTTGGGTGGTTGAAATTGACCAAAAGAATTAGTAGCAATAGTGAAAGGAATTGGAAAATGTAGCACTATGCTAGTAGAGCACTTTAGGAGTAGGACCATTGTGGGATAGTGGTACCCAATAGTGTCCACTGTTTTCCATGAACATGCTATGACTAGTATGATGGTTTTGAGGAAGATATATGCCTTTGTTTTTTTACCTTCCGATGTAAGGGATCCATGCCAAGGGATGGATTTCCCGAGATGGGGGTGCCAACAAAACTTGGAAGTTGAGTGACTGCACGAAAAGGGTTGACCAAATTGCCGAAGGGACTATGTAGCAGAGAAGGGGAGACTGTGGATTGATTTTTTTTGGTCATTAGCATTTCTAGGTGGAATAAGATGCGAATTGGGAGTGCACCTTGGAAAAATGAACCAATAGCTATTAACTGAGAGGAAAAGTGGCACTGGATTGTAGTTCTAGACACTAGATGCATATTTGACTTTACAGTGGATTCTGGACTTCTTGGGAAGGAGGTGAATCTTGGTATTACTTTGAGGGTGGAGGAGTGAGCCTCTAGATTCCCTTGTCACAGATGCAAGCATCATATCACTTTATTTTCTAGTTGAGAAAATGTATATATGTGTATATTATTGTAAATACTATATCAAGCTAGTTTATAAAGCTCCATAGACAATATGGTTATCCGCTAGTTGAAGAAAATGTGTATGTGTATATGTGGTTATTGTAAATAAGGTAATGAGCTATGTTATAAAGCTCCAATAAATGGTATGCTTGTCATGTTTAAGCAATGATCATTGTAAATACTGCAATGAGTTCTGTTATAAATCTCCATGGGCAGTATGTTTTGTTTTCAAAACTTTTGTGGTTGTAGGTGTTCTTGAACACCAAGGACAGTGTTCCCCCTTAGGGGAGGGTTTTGTAACAACCCTGGTGAAAATTCCATGTAAAAATATGTATATGGCTACGTTGATGAGACACATATTCCAAGATGAATGGTGGGGGAACATCCTAATGAGTGTTGATTCGGTTTATTATGGCTTAGGAAATTGGAAAATGCAATGGGTAAGGCTTTGGAAAGGCATGAGGCATTAATTGGAATTTTATTTATGAAGATAATATAAATTAGCAGAAAAGGAAGGTGAAAGTTCCCAGGTTGCATGTGAGGAGGAAATTGTAGAAAATAATGGAAAATGAAGAAAATAGAGGCCTCATTGATAAAAAGGCTTATGAGGATCAGTGGGTAAGATTTTGATAGGTTTTGGTGGCGCTCTATTCTATTCTCTCTCTCATATTCTTGGAGACTTCTAGTTTTCTTGGAGCACTCTTGGAGGGTGTGTCATACTTAGATTCTTGGGGCAAGAAGGCAAAGGAAAAGAAGGAAAGAACAAGAGGGCATCAAGATCAACATCTACAACAATTTGCTTGCAGGTATCGAGTTGCATGTATTTTCTCTTCACTAGTTTTGGCATGCATGGCATATGCATGTGGTTTGTTTATTGTGATCTTTCATTGGCATGGAGGATGGTTTGGATTGACAGTGGATTTCCTAGCCTTGCTATTTCCTGGATAGCCATGGTGATTGTGGGTTTACTTTCAGTTATTGTGTTGGTTCGTTCTCATGTTTCCTTTAACTTGGGTTGAGTTATTAATTCCTAGAAGCCTTGGTTGGACGAATGCTCTAGAAGCCCTGTAATGGCTTGGGTTGAGTTACTAGTCCTAAAAGCCCTTGTTGGAAAAATGATATGGAAGACTTGTAATAGTTTGGGTTTAGTTATTGGTCCTGGAAGCCTTGGTTGGAAAAAAACTCCAAAAGCCATTAGTGGGTTAAATTTCTAGTCTTGGAGGCCTTGGTTGGAAAAACACTCTAGAAGCCCGGAAAATGTTGTGGGTTGAGTTACTAGTCTTGGAAGCCTTGGTTGGAAAAATGCTCTAGAGCTTGGCGACAACAGTGGGTTGAGTTACCAGTCCTAGAAACTAGGTTGGAACAAATGCTCTGGAACCCTGGAAGGCTTGGATAGAGATCAATCTGATGTTGGTTTGTGATGTCCAACCATGAGGTGGAATCACTATTTCATGGGTTGAGGTGGATGGCCTCAAGAAGCCTTGGATGAGTTTTTATTGATGTGTTCTATGAGATCCCACATTCATGCTTGGAAGATGGCATGAGGGTGAATGGTTGAAGAGAGATTTGGCTCAGTCATTCTATGCTCTGGTGGAATGTGGAAGTGCCATCCTGGGTTGGATTTTGCATCATTAATAAAAGGTTACTTCTTTTTGTATTTCTATGAGAATTATACTGGATTATATGATGTTTATATCATTGTACATTCATTGGTATTTCTATCCCTATTATGTTGGTTATGCTTATTTTTTATGATAGTAGTTATGTATGGATGTAATCATGTTTTTAATTGTAAATGGATGAACAATGTATCTATGGTATAATGGTTGGAATGGAAGTTAATGTGTTGAGGCATCAATTCTTCATGGTGAATCTCAGATAAGTATGAGACCCCTAAGCTCATATATGCTATTTACACCTGTAGTTTAAATACTCGTGATATGTTTGACAAAATGCCTATCATGGCTAGTTGGGGTCAAGTCAAGGTCTTAACCAAGGTGTCATGTCATTTTGGGCAGTGACCCAGGCTTTGGGCCTAGAAAAGTGGTTCAATTCCTGGGGACGCTAGTATAACATTGACTAAATGAGTCTTTGGGCACTAGTAGGCAAGCCTATGAGAGCGACTATGGGTTTCTGGATGCTGCAATGCCTATTGCATGAGAATGACTAAGGGTTAAGTTATCTGACATCTTAGTGAGACCCAAGAGAAACATGTCTAAAGTGTTGGATTGGTTCCCAGGAGTGTTGAAGTTGATGTTGATTGTTTGTATTTGGTGTTTCAATCGATTGCACTTCCTTAACGTGACTCAGGAGGTCGCATCCTATCATAGTGGCCTCTCGTCACATGTTTACCCTAGCTAGTCAGTTGCTTGGGTAGATGTGGGAGGAGGGTGTTACACTAACTAGGGATGTTGAAAGTTGATTTGGAAAGGGATTTGATTTGATTCATCTTCATAGAAATCGTTGTACAAAATTTTGACAATGTGCTGGAAAATCATTATGTAACAAATAATGCTACCAAATTATTTTGTAGTGACTGAGAAATTAATTAGAGAACGAATTATACCAAATCATTACGTAGCA
>APFE031626138.1:140066-198519 GCA_000404065.3 Pinus taeda | reverse complement strand
CTGCGTCGATCCTTGTCTAGCAACTTGGTCCCATTATGTGCAATTTTGATAGTTGTTTTTTTTTCAATGTATCAAGTTGTCTTAGGGTAAGATTTCAAAATTGATATACATTTAGCATTTAAAAAAATTACTCTTGGGTATAATAACTCTTTCATTCAAATATTCATTTTTAAAGTCTTTTTAGTCATAAAATTTTTCCATAATGTCATGTTTGAAATATTTTGAAAATTTAAGATTGTTTTGTAGTCATAATCTTTGGTTTTAATTCCATGGTTGAAAAAATTTCAAGATTTTAATATTTTTCTAAGTTTTGATATTTTGTCTTTAATGTTGTGGTTGAAAACAATTATAAATATTTTTTCTTAGCACCATGCTTGAAAATTGTTGGAATTTTAAGGCTTTTCAAAGAAGTGGTATTTTAAATTTAATGTCATGCTTAAAAACCATTGGAATTTTAAGGCTTTTCAAAGACATGATATTTTATCGTTAATGTCGTGCTTGAAAATAATTGGAAATTTAAAGTTTTTCCGAGTCACAATATTTTGTTTTTAACGTCATTATTAAAAAATGTTGAAAATGTACCCTGAAAAAAAGATGTTATTCCGGCATCAACACTTTTCGATTTCAAGGTTTTTTTTTGCACCAAACAAAATGGCTTTTATTGTTTTTTCCTATTATTTTTGAAAAATATTGAAAATTTACTGTAAAAAAAAATGGTGATGCAAGATCAACATTTTTTATTTTTGGGTTGTTTTTTCATGTTTTTTTGGATTTTTGAGCTTGAGTATTCGTTTTGAGGTAATAGTTCCCGTTTGATTGGTAACTATGTTGAAAATATATCATGGTATATTAATGGCTTAAGAATGGATATCGAGGATGAAATCAACATACTTTCTCCGAGGACCATGGAAGAAGCATATTAATATACCTTCAATGCAGAAGAAAAAATAGTAAGAAAGAAGAACTAAGGTAGAGGGTGTGGATTTTTCAAAGGAAAATGACAATCAATTGGAAAAGGAAAGCCTCTAGCTCAAAAGAATGATGCAGACATGTTGATGGTGTTGGACCCGCCAACGTTCAGGGGATCTCCCTGGTATGAAGTCCCAACTCGTCCTCACACCATTTGCTGTAGGAGTCCCATCCGGTATCATGGCCCGGTTGCCATTATATTAAAGATATGCCTTAGCTCTTGCTTGTTAGCACATGAGAGTGGTTTACTTAGTCTTCAAACAACGAGGTCTGTGTGCCTGCTGAGTACTTAGTGTCACTTGTCTCAAAGTTGTTTCACTGCAGAGAGAGAGCGTGAGAGTGAGTCTCAAGTCGAAAGGGAATAGTCCCAAATCTGTTACAAACACACAACACAACAGGATCTACACAGCTTCTGGTGGAGTAGTCCACAAGGATGTGGCACTCACAAATACAAAGTGAACAGATAGTACATACAACACCCAGCAGAATAGTCCAGACGAGTGTGATAGTTGTTATAACAAGTTTACACGAATGAATCTGTCGAATGTCCGACAGAATAATCCACATAGGTGAGGCAACATTAACAATTGATACAACACATTTCCAATAGCATAAGCACTAAAAGAACCAAAATGATTCAAATATCTTAGTAAAGGTTAAAGCAACATGCATTACAAGCATTCGAAGAATTGTCTTACAAATGAATATAATACATGTGTGAAAACATGATGGCCTATTAACATGATTCTAAATTAAGTGAAAGTTCCAAGACACATCTATAAACCATTACATCAATAACCCCGATAGCAGGGTAATGGAGCCCCTACTCTCTCCTCAAAGAAAACACTATAGACTCTCAAGGCTATGTGGGAGGAGACAAGGTAATGCATTTGCATGTACAAATGAAGGGTATATATAGCCAAGGGTTAAACTGACCCTTGTGACTGTTCCACTTCCCACATGATTGTTTGACTTACATGACCCTTTGACTTCCTCTGTGGGTCTCTTAGACTTCCACGTTACATTACATTGATTACAAAGTTATGACCTAAAGTAGTGATGTGGCCAAGGCGACTCATAACACAACTCGATATGACATTGTTGGTATGCACATGCTGGTTGTGATGTTTGTGTCGAGAGGTTGTGCTCCTGAGTGATGAGTGTGCCCATGGTGTACCATAGATTCACCTGCACAAGGAAGATTGCGCGGAGTCTTCAATGGTCTTCATGTTCACTTAATGGTTCATTCATGTGCACATGTCTCCTTCACTTGCTACTTGGTATGCTTCGTTTGTTTGTCTAGCTAAGCGAAGTCTTCTAGCATCTGCTCCTTGTTCATCTCATTCATCATTGCACCATGTCTCATCCATGTACATATTTCTACAATCACTCATGATGAGATGACATAAAATCCAGAAATCCCCTAGCCTTCCTTGATGCATTACCTTTCGCTTCAAGGTGCAGGTGACTTGGAGAGAGGACAATGCTTTGAAATTGTGGAAAGCACATTATAGACTGAGATGCGGGGCTCCGAGGCACTGTCAAGAAAAACGGTGCATAGGTCACTGAGATTTTGGGTTGAGTAGTATAGGATAGCAGTGAAATTCTATAGGATGTGGCTTAGCTAGGAGGCATAACTACATAATTTTTCAGGGAAGGAAGTGCAGGAAGCAGGGAGCACTGGCAATGAAAATTGCATAGATTTTTAACGGAGGGTGGGAGCAGGATGTGGGAGCTTGCTGCCCAAAACTGCACAAAACTGGGAGGAAGTCAAGCAGGACATGTTTGCACAGCTTCTGGTTTGGGCAGAGTGTCTGACAGCTGGTGGAAAGTCCAAGAAAACTGCTCAATTTTAAAGAGGAGCAACAGGTCGGCTGGTAGGGGGATTGACTGACAGAACTGCGCAATTTTCAGAGACAATATTGTGACAAGAAATAGGTGTTTGTCCCTCTTGTCTATGCAATTTATTCAGTTATTTGATGCAGGCATTCTGAAAACTTTTGTGCAATTTTTTGGAGGAGTGAAGCCCAAGGTCAGTACCCAGTCAAACTCTCTGGTTGACCAACGGAAGGCTTGATGGATTGGCTTGCGGGCAACGCAGATTGAGATGGATTCTTGGGAAAATTTTGTGTTGTTCTGGGTGACATTCAACCAAGTCGATTCTAGTATTGCACAATGCAGACTGCCTCGGAGGAAACCTCAAGATCTTTGCAATTTTTGGCAACAATACCTGATCATTGAGTGCTCATACTATGCAGTGCATCTCAGCGGAGGTCCGATGGATGGAGGGTGGTCAGTTGATAGATCTTCGGTGAAAAATGGCTAACTGTGTGAGTGAGTGAACTTGTGAATACATGACCTCGTAAACACACACTCAACATGACTCGACGATAATACACCTCAAACCAACAAGACGACATGTCTCAATGTGACTGACTGTGGGACTGTCTAATAGTGAAAGCGACAAGTTTGACACTTCAGATAGAACTTCAAATGACCATGTCAACACTTGCGTGACAGTTCTTACAACATCGTTTGTGACTGGAATAGATGTTTACGTAGTGAACACAACTCAAACACAAATCTTCAACATCACCAAAAAAAGGTCGCAATCTTGACATAACGATCAACATGCTAAAGACGACAGTTGGTCAAACAAGCAAAAAGCAAGCAAGACATGTAGATGAAACACATGAAATTACCTTTTGGTGTTTGCACACAATCATGTTACTGAATACACAATGACATGACAATAACAAGAAATGTTGCAAATTCAACGAAGATGTGTACTTCAAAAGGTTTTCTTTACTTACCTTTACCGCCAATTAGTCTCTTGGTTCTTCTCCTTGACTCCTTGGGGTTGATCTTAGCATGTCATCCTTTCCTGTAGTCACTGAGAGGTACATCAATGCAACTTCAATAGGGAGTGGCTGCTACTGGGATGAGGCCCTAGGAGGCCCATCTACGCAGTTTCTGCATGCAAGACAACTTGGACAACACTGTGCAATTTTGAGGCAAAAGACATTGTTGCAGGATGGGAGTCCTAAGAGGAAACCTCTATGCATTTTCTGAATGCAAGGTAGCCAGACTTCTCTGTGCATTTCTAGAGAGAAATGTTGGTTGCTTGACTTCTCTATGCATTTTTGGAGAGTAGTGTTGGTTGGGGTCTCTTCTCACTATGGGGTTTCAAGAGGAAAGGGAGGAAGCTTGATGGTTGTAGAAGAAAAGTGCATAGTTTCAGGAAGCTATATGATGCTAGGTTTTTTGGGAAATGTTTAAGTGTGAGATCAATCAAACATATGTAAACATTGATAAAACTTCACTATGACCACACACCAACACTTAGTGATACAACATAGACCATCCAGAATTTATAAGACATACCTTTTTTGATGAAAAAACCTTTGTGACAAGAGCATGTGAAGTGAGTGTGAACATGTCTATGTGATGATGACAACTCATGTGTGAATGCTTTCCCTTGAAGCAAAACAAAATTCCCTTTGCATGAAAAACAACATCCCCTATGCCCAAATATGACACATGCTGCAAAAATGAGAGCATGAAAAACTCTTAATATCAAGGAGGGGAAGCTTGAGATCATCATCTTATCAACAAGTGACTAAGGACGATTGATCGCAAGATCTAAGGCAGGCTCTGAAATTTGCATGCAAGCCGAAATTTTGGAGGGTGGTTATAGCCACTACAACATTGGTGACACACTAGTAGAACTCCAGTTCTCTGTATGGACCTTGTTTCATGAAAAATGAGTCTAACCCTTCAAGAAGTATTGTTTGATTCCTTGATCATGATGGCTTACACACTAGTTTGTGTGAAAGATGTAGTCGCTTCCATTCTCTTGATTAGTCAACACACATTCCAATCCAAGTCAACATAGTTGTTTCGATTGGGGATGAGGGTATATTGATGCACAAGTAATATAACTATAAGAGTTTAAGTTTCATCTCTAGTGTTGCTCTGCTGCCAACAGGCTTGGACAATACCCCGATGGAGTGGGAACATAAGTATCGATCCACTTTTAGAGATCTTGGTCAGTACACCGACAAAGTTACTTGCATCACCTCTCTGCGCAGGAAGCCTTTCTCTTATTTTTCCTTATTCATTTTCCATTTTTCATTTTTTTTGAATCAAAGAACTGTGCATAGGCACTTATTTATTTCAGAGGCAGAAGAGGGATCCTAAATTATTGAGAGTAGAAGAGGTTTTTCCTTTAGAGAAGTATGTTATATATACCTTTGACATACTTGTTAAAGTTTCCCCCCTCACCTTACTCTACTTGACTGAGATGACAAGGGTTAACCCAAAAGAACTGATTAGAGTAGGTGGTACTAGTTTATAGTGCAAGCATTGTGTTTTCACTAAGACTCACTCTGAACAAAACGTATTTTCCATCAAGGAATCATCTACTAAAGACAACAAGTTCTTCATAAAGAGAGAGGACAACAGATAACCATGTGTTGATAGTTGTAAAATTCCTCTTAGATTTTCTCAGCTTGGTTCGAGAGCCAAGCACAGTTTCATGTAAGTCTATCCTACAGATATAAATGAAATAAAGAAAAAAGAAAAAGCAGAAGTAAAGAGAAAGGAAAAAAAGTAAGAAAACAAAGGAAACATGCAAGCCAAGAAGCAAAGAAAATCAAGAAAGCAAACACTACTCCTACTCCTACGCTAAATAGTGCATGGCCGTACTTATGTGAAGTGATATTTCCAATTCATCCATTGGTGCATCGACTAGCCCATGTTGGCGAAGGCATGAAAAATATGCATGTAGACCAGTCAACAAGAAAGATTGATTAACTAAGACCAACACATTCTAATTTCTAAAACATCCATAGAAAAGAAAAGAGTGTCTGCATAAGACAGACATTCTGCGGACTTAACATGGTGCTGTGAGACAATGCATGTAGATGATAAGCATGCACACTCTCTTAACTATGAAAGACAAGAAAACATGAGAAAGAGAGACAACCTAGGTCTTGCAAGTGTTCTTACTATGTATGATTCCTTCAATGCATGAGTGATGGGATCATGTGATTTAGGTGGAGGAATCGAAATCTATGTACTAGATTGATCTTCAATGCACATAGATGAGTGATGAGGAACCATGGGTGTTTTAGAAATTTTCTGATTGGAAGTGGAACTAACCTTAGGATAGTGAGGGTCTAACATAACCATCAGCTCATGCTGAAGTTCCTTGACAACTTGTGGATTTTCCACTTCGTCAATAGATAGATCATCGAATATCAGTGGCCTAGAAATATTAACAATGAGTGAATCAACATCATGATCAATGAAGAAGTACATAGATCATGACAACCACGATCAGAAAATTCAGGATGTTTGTCAACATCCTCATGATCTGATGAATCATGGAGAGGGGTTGATGAGAAACAAATAAGTTCACCCTTGATGTTTTAAAAAATGATAGATCACAGATGGGGTAGATTTTCAGAGGAAGATGTGTCCTCTCCGTGATGTAATGACAGGCTGACATTCTATGTGGTTTGTGAATGATCAAAAGCATAAACATCCGAAGATGAATTTTCATAGGGGAAATCAATAGTGGTAGAATCACAAGGGATGTTACGATAGAGCAGATGAGGCGCGGATGGAATGGATTCATCCTTCACTGTGGGTTCTTATTCAGGTTCGCACACAATCATCATGAATGATAACGCAGGTTGGCTACACAACACCAACTATGTTGACAACTTGATCCTCGTGAACACAATATGTAGAGTTCGGAATGAGAGAACACAAGATAATACAATTTGGAGGATCAGCAGCATGCAAGGACAGAGGTTGGGGTAACAAGTCCATATCACAACCAGTAAGCTTGTAAGCCAAATATATGCAGATACCAAGATTAAGTGGGATAGGAGGATGTGACATTTCAACAGATGTGCGTGCACCTTCTCCCACCTCGCACTATGGAGCTAGAGTTGTTTGATGAGAAGATGGAGGATAGTCACTTATGACAGCGACCTTGTCCATCTTATATTTGGAATCTCTACAACCAAGGTATACTGGGAGGGGTTCAAATGATTCTAAGAATTGTAGATTTTTGGATATGTAAAGAAGATACTTAAATCTTCCATCAAGAAATTTCCAATCAATTCCATCTTCAGGAAATCGATATGTAAGATTACAAAAGCGGGTGTGAAATTCCTCAATGAATTCATCAGGTGCTTTCTATAACTTTAGAATTTATTTATTGAGTGCTTGATGGTCAAAACGATGGAAAGCATCATCTATCTCTTCAATCAACTGAGTGAGAGAGTGAATAGAGTTCTCGGGCAGCGTGGCACACCATAGCAGTTGGTGCCCTCGAAGCATGTCTGTGAACAACGCCCACCTCATGTAATCTTCATGGATTTTATACTTGTGGCATATAACTATTAAGGCCATTCTATGTTCAAGCCAGGCCATTCCACCTTCACCTTCATATGTGTATTGTGACAAGAAATTCCAAAGTACCTCCGATATTCGAAAGTCGTTTCTCTAAGACATACATTTCAGAGGGTGGACTGTAACAAACTCCATGATAGATGTGCGAAGATTCAAAACCGATTGAGAGGATGCAACTTATCATATATCCCTCCTTCTAGTGCCATAAATTTTTACGGTGTTGGACTGCCAACATTCATGGGATCCCCCCGGTATGAAGATACCAACTAGACCTCACACTGTTTGGTGTAGAAGTCCCATTCAGTATGATGGCCCAGTTTCCATTATCTTAAAGATATTCCTTAGCTCTAGCTTGTCAGGACATGGGAGTGATTTACTTAGTCTTCAAACATTGAGGTTCATGTGCCTGTTGAGTGTTTAGTGTCACTTGTGTCAAAGTTCTTTCACTGCAGAGGGAGAGGGTGAGAGTGAGCCTCAAGTTGAAAGGGAATAGTCCCAACTCTTTTAGAGACACACAAAATAGTTGGATTTGCGTAGCTTCCGTGGAGTATTCCACATGGATGAGATAGTTACAAACACAAAGTGAACATATAGCATGTACAACACCCTACGTAATAGTCCATGCGAGTGTGACAGTCCTTATAACAAGTTTACAGGATTGAGTCTATTGAGTGTCTGATGGAATAGTCCACATGAGAGAGACAACGTTAACAACTGATACAACACATTTCCAACAACATATGCACTAAATAAACAAAAATGATTAAACTATCTTAGTATAGGTTAAAGCACCATGCATTCCAAGCACCCCAAGAATAGTCTTACAAATGAATACAATACATGTGTGAAAATGTGTTGGCATGTTAACCGGATTTTGAATTAAGAAAAAGTTCCAAGGCACATCTATACACCAATACATCACTAACCCCGAGAGCAGGGAATTGGATCCACTGCTCACTCCTCAAAGAAAATACTACAAACTCTCAAGGCTATGTGGGAGGAGCCAAGGTGAAAAGTCCTTTGCATGTACAAATGAGGGGTATATATAGCCAAGGGTTAAACTAACACTTGTGAGTATTACACTTCCCCCATGACTATTTGACTTACATGACTCTTCGACTTATATGACTCTTTGAATTCATCCGTGGGTCTCTTGGACTTCCAAATTACATTAAATATTACACAGTTATGACCCAAAGTAGTGATGTGGCCGAGGCAACTCATGACACAACTCAACATGACACTAATGGTATGCACATGCTAGTTGTGTTGTTCATGTCGAGTTGTTGTACTTTTGAGTGATGAGTATGCCCGTGGTGTACCATAGCTTCACCTCCGCATGGAAAAGTGTGTAGAGTATTTAATGGCCTTGGTGTTCACTCGATGGTTCATGCATGTGCATGTGTCTCCTTCTTGCTACTTGGTATGCTTAGTGTGTTCGTCCAACAACGAGAAAGTATTATAGCATGTGCTCCTTGTTCATCCCATTCGTCGTCACACAATGTCTCATCCATGTACCTATTTTTTCAATCACTCATGACGAGAGGACATCAAATCCGAAAATGCCCTATTCTACCATGATGAATTATCTTTCACTTCAGGGTGCAGGTGACCAGGAGAGAGGAGAAGGCTCTGAAATTGCACAAAGAACATTTCAGGCCGGGATACGGGGCTTCGGGGACTATCAAGAAAAACTATGTAGAGGTCACTGAGAGGTTAGGTTGAGTAGTCCAGGATATAAGTGACATTCTGTGGGATCTGGCTCAACTAGGAGGAAGATCTGTGCAATTTTTCTAGGGAATGCAATGTAGGTAACAAGGAACACTAGCAGTGAAGACTACACATATTTTTGGGGGAGGCTATGAGTGGGCTACGGAAGCTTGCTGGATAAAATTGCACAGAACTAGGAGGAAATCATGCAGGACATGTCTGTGTAGTTTCCAGGATGAGAAGAGTTTTGAGCAACTGGTGGATAGTCCAAGAAAACTATGCAATTTTCAAGAGGAGGAGCAAGTCAGGTGGCAGGGGAACTGACTAACAGAACTACATAATTTTTAGAGATAGTGTAGTGACAGGCTGCGGGTTCATATCCCTCTTATCTGTGCAATTTCTTCATTCAGCAGATGTAGGCATGCTGACAACATCTACGCAATTTTTTGTAGGAGTGAAGCCTGAGGTCACTGCCAGGTCAAACTCTCTTATTGACCAACAGAAGGCTTGATGGATTGGCTTATGGATAGTGTAGATTGAGATGGCTTCTTGGGAAAATTTTGTGTTGTTCTGGGTGACAGTTACCTAGGTCAATTCAAGGGTTGCGTAGTGTAAACTGCCTACAAGGAAGCCTCAAGCGTTGTGCAATTCTAGGCAACAATACTTGGCCACTGAGGGCTAAGAATATGTAGTGTAGCTCAGTGGAGTTCTGGTTAATGGAGGGTGGTCTGGTTGAAAAATCTTCATCAAAAAAAGGTTGTGTGTGAGTGAGTGAACTCATGAATATATGAACTTGTGAACACACACTCATCATGACTCGACAACAAGACACCTCAAACCAATAATACAACATGTCTCAGTGTGAATGACTGCGGGACTATCTAATGGTGATAGATACAAGTGCAACACTTCGGATAGACATTTGAATGACTGTGTCAACACTTGCACGACAGTTCTCACAACATTGTGTGTGAGTGCGATAGATGTTTACATAGTAAACACAACTCAAACACAAACCTTCGACATCACCAGAATAAGGTCGCAAGCATGACATAGAGATCAACATATTGAAGATGACAGTTAGTCAAATAAGAAGAAAGGAAGAAAGACATGAAGAGGAAGCACATGAAATGAATTTTTGGTGTTTGCACACAAGCATGCTACTGAATACATGATGATATGAAAATGAAAAGCAGTCTTGCAAATTCAACTAAGAGATTTACTTCGAAATGTTTTCTTTACTTACCATACTTACCCTTAAGATGATCATGCATCTGATGGAGTTTGCATGCGATTTTGACCTTTACCATCACTTAGTCTCTTGGTCCTTATTCTCGACTCCTTGGGGTTTATCTTAGCATGTCACCTTTTCCTATAGTCACTGAGAGGTATATCAGCGTAGCTTTGGTGGGTAGTGACTGCTACTAGAATGAGGCCCTGGGAGATCCATCTGTGTCATTTCTGCATGCAAGACCAACATGACAACTTGGACAACACTGCACAATTTTGAGGCACAAGACACTGCTACAGGATGGGGGTCCTGGGAGGACACCTTTGTGCATTTTTTGAGTGCAGGGCAGCCAGACTTCTCTAGCAATTCTGGAGTACATTATTGGCTACCTGACTACTCTGTGCATTTCTAGAGAGCAGTGTTGGCTTGGGACTCTACGTGCTATAGGGTTTCAACAAGCAAGGGAGGAAGCTTGATGGTTGCAGAAGAAAAGTGCACAGTTTCGGGAAGTTGGATGAGGCTAGGTTTTTTAGGAAATGGCTAAGTATGAGATCAATGAAACATATGTAAACATTGATAATACTTCATTGTGATCACACACCAACACTTAGTGATACAACATAGACCACCTAGAATGTATAAAACACACTCTACTTGATGCAACAACCTTCATGACAAGAGCATGTGAAGTGAGTGTGAACATGTCTATGTGATGATGAAAACTCATGCATGCATGCTTTCCCTTGAAGAAAAACAACATTCCCTTTGCATGACAAAAAACAACCCCTATGCCCAAAGATGACACATGTTGCAAATATGAGAGCGCGAAAAACTCTTAATATCAAGGAGGGGAAGCTTGAGATCATCAACTTACCAACAAGTGATCAAGAACGATCGATCGCAAGATCTATGGTAGGCTCCAAAATTCATGCGAGCCAAAATTTTGGAGGGTGGTTGTAGCTACTACAACAAGACAAAAAGAACAAGGGCAACCAAATAAAGAAGTTGGCACTAGAGGAGGAAGATCTTACCAGAGAGGTAAAGGAAGAGGGAGAGAGACTATTTACCGTTGTTACAAAAATTAAAAATTGGGTCACCTATAATTTGAGTGTCCACAAAATGAGAATACAGGACATCATGGTGCACACATAGTTTAGCTAGAAACAACAAAAACATAAGCACATGAGGCAAAAAATATGCTAGAAACTAGAGAGGGATTGATGATGAATAAAGTCATGTTGAAGCCAACCAAAAAAATTTCTCAACAATCCCAAATAAGGTCCTTGTTTAAGACTATGTGAAAAGCAAAAGGGAAGTGTTGTAAGGTAGTTATTGACAGTGGAAGCACTAAGAATTTCATTTCCTTATAAATGGTGGAAAAATTGCATTTAAAGAGGATTAAGCATCCAACACCATACAAGGTATCATGGATGCAAAACAAACACCAATTTTTAGTGAATGAAAAAACTGAAGTTGAGTTTTAGCTAGGAATATATAAGAACAAAGTAATATGTGATATAATGCCAATGGATGTTTGCCACATCCTTTTGGGTCAATCATGGAAGTTCGACAAGAAATTGATACATGGATGAGAGAGAAATTGCTACATGTTTGAAAAGGATGGCATAAAACATACCCTTGTATCATTGAAATAAGAGAGCACAATTGAAACAAGCTTCCCAAAACCATTATTGTTAAGTGTTAAATAATTTTTGCAACCAATGGAGAAAGAGGAGGTCAGTTATGTAGTAATCTAGAAAGTAAAAGTAATACTTCTGCACACTAAATTACAGATTTACCTATTGAAATTTAGGAGATGTTTCATGAATTTAATGATATTGTAGTATATGGTTTTCCAAGTGAGTTACCAAAACAAGCATCAACCATCACATAGATTTGATACAGGGAGAAATCCTTCCAAAAAAAATTTCATATCGAATGACACCCAAGGAAAATGAAGAAATAATGAAACAAGTTTAAGAGATGTTAGACAAAGGGTTGATAAGGGAGAGCTTGAGTCCATGTGTAGTTCCTACCGTACTAAGTCCAAAGCAAGATGGAGAGTATAGGATATGTAAAAATTCCATAGTAATCAACAAGGTTACAATTAGATACAGATTTCCATTTCCACAGATGGACAATATGATTTATTATTTGAGTGGAGAAACTTCCTTTTCAGATATTGTTATGGAAAGTGGTTACCATCAAATCTGGATCAGAGAGGGGAACGAGTCAAAGACAACTTTCAAGACCAATGATGGGATGTACAAATGGCTAGTCATGCCATTTGGACTGACAAATTTAGCTAGTACATTCATGTGGTTGATGAATGACGTCTTGAAGGAGTTCATTGGCAAGTTTGTTATTGTTTACTTGGATAATATCTTAATTTTCATTCAAACTAAAGAAGAACACCTTATACGTGTCAATTATGTTTTGGAGAGATTGCAATAAGAAAAGTTTCCAATTAACCTAAAGAAATGTACTTTTAAGAGACTTGAGTTAGTATACTTAGGTTTTGTCATTTCAAAAGATGGACTAAATATATATTTGAAGAAAATAGAGGAAATTATAAATTGGCCATCACCCAAGAGCATTTTCAAAGTTAGAATCTTTCCTCGCTTAGCCAGCTTCTATAAATTTTTTATCAAGAACTTCAATGGTATTTACACACCTATCATGGATACAATCAAGAAGAATAGACAACCATTTTGTTGGACAAGAACAATAGAGGAATGTTTTCAGCTATTGAAGAAGAAGATCATTGATAGACTAGTGTTGAAGTTGCCTGACTTCAATGAGGTTTTCCAAGTAAGATGTGATGTTAGTGAGATAACTATTAGAGCTATACTAAGCCAAGAAGGTAAACCTATTGCATATTCTAGCAAGAAGTCAAGTGGCTAAAAAAAAATACTCTTCTTATGACAAAGAGTTCTATGTTGTGATTCAAGTTTTGAAGCATTGGAGGCACTATTTAATGCCTAAGGAGTTTGTTTTTCTCTTTGACAATTTTGCATTGTAGTATATAATGCAACAACACAATTTGAACCATAAGCATGCCACGTGGGTTGAATTTCTGTAGAGTTTCACCTTTGTTATAAACCATATAAGTGGAAAAGAAAACAAGGTAGTTGACGCTTTAAGTAGACTAAGTTTGATGATCCAAGAGAGTCAAGTGCAAGTTGTAGGCTTTGAATATTTGAAGGATTTGTACGAAGTTGATGTTGATTTTCAATAATCTTTTGATGCATGCAATAACCCTGTAAATAGAGATAGCAACCCGTGGAAAGAGTTCATGTTGCAAGATGGTTTATTATTCAAGAACAACTGACCATGTATTCCCAACTGCTCTATGAGAGAGAAATTGATACAAGAAAAGAACAATGGAAGGTTAGCAGGGAATTTTGGTGTTGATAAGACACTTGGGCAGCTGAACCATTTTTATTTTTGGCCAAAGATAAGAGCGGGTGTGCACAAATATGTCAGTGGGTGCAAGGTGTGTCAACATGTGAAAGGAAGGAGTCAAATTGATGGAGTATATACACCTTTACCCATTCCTGGTAGACCATGGGACTCGACGAGTATGGATTTTGTTTTTGGTTTACGAAAGACTCAACAAGGTAATGACTCAATACTTTTAGTTGTGGAAATATTTATGAAAATGGATCATTTTAACCCATGTTACAAAATTAGTGATGCTACACATCTAATTTCTTTTTCAATGATATTGTTTGATTACATATTCTACCAAAGAGTATAATCTTTTACAAGGACACAAGGTTTACAGGACATTTTTGGAGAGCCTTTTGGAAGAAACTTGGAAAAAAATTGAAATCCATCTCATCCTATCATCCATAGTCTGATGGATAGACCAAAGTGGTAAACAAAAGTCTCGAGAACATATTGAGAAACCTGGTGGGTGATCATCCCAGGAAATTGGATTTCTTATTAGCTCAAGCGAAGTTCACATATAATGATTCGCCAAATAGGATCACAAGGAAAAGTCCATTTCATATTTTTTATGGAATGCATCCTAAGGGAGTTTTTGAACTGAGAGATTTGGGCAAATTAGAACAAAGAAGTGTTGAAAGAGAAGATTTTGCAAAAGCAATGAGTGAGTTACATGAGAAGGTTAAGTAGAGGTTACAAGTCAACAACTCCAAATATAAGCAGAAGGCATATTAAAAAATAAGAGAAGTGAAATTTTAGATGGGAGACATGAACTTAGCTCACCTAACAAAGGAGAGATTTCTGAGGAAGGAGTATAATAAACTTAATATGAATAAAATAGGTCCTTCTAAGATAATTTGTAAGTTTTATGTAAACTATTATGAACTATATCCATAAATACAGGTGGCCTTGAAAGTAGATCACGAATCAAACTCATCAGATGGAAGTGAAAGAAAGACTAGGTCATAGTACTCGTCGCCCTCATTCCAATGGTGTGAACAACACTCAAATCCAAGTTCACATGATCAAGCTATAGTTGGTAAAATTTCGAGAAAAACTTGGCCAAGTGGAAGTCTTGACGAGGCAACAAAATGGTGAAATCCCAGCGCATGGAATCTGGCCACCGTAAAAGGTGAATTTGTTGAATTGTTAATTTTCCTAATATACCTTATTTTTCAGCGGGAAATTTTCGAAAAGTGTGTTCTATATAAAAAAATATATATGTTGTATATATATATATATATATATATATATTATATATATATATATATATATGATATATATGTACTATATATGTATATATATATATATATATATAATATTATAATATTATATATATATATATAATATATTATATATATATACATCTGTACTATATAATATATATATTATATATATATATATATATATATACAGATATAATATATATATACAGATGTATATACATATATATATATACATACATATATAGATATATATTATATATATAATAGTATATATATATATAGATATATATATATTATATATACATATATATATATATATATATAATATATATATAGATACATATATATTGTTTTTATATAGAACCACTATTCGAAAAATTCCCACGAAAAATAAGTATATATATAATATTATATATCAGTTGGTCGACAATCAAACCCAACCAGCCAAACTCTAATGAACTGATATGTGATGTATATTAAAAAAGGGGTCAGTGGGCCACCCCAGGTTGTTACAGATCCATTTGGGCACATCACTCCCATCATTTAGATTAGCATTTTTGGGTCTCATCAAACACTAATTCAGTTGCTACGTGCCCTAGACAAGTCAACAATTTGAATGCCTCCTTCCTTGAGATTTTCTTGGCCTGAAGCCCTCCAGAAATTCCTCCTTAAGGGACCAGCGTAGCCTTGGTCAAGGGTAAGTGCGCTTCAGTGTAGGTAGGCCCATGTCACGGTGCTTTCCGAAGTAGTTAGGCCCATTTTGACCTATGCTGGGCAAGATTGAGCAAAATCATCATTAGGTTCTAGGAATATTCTTATCTTCTGGAGCCATCTAGAAGATTCCCACACTTATCATCCCCTATGAGCTCAAAATTGGATAGGGAATGAGTTAAGTAACCTCCTATCCTCTCATGCCTTCCTCCATGGAAACTAATTCTAAGTTTGGAAGGCCATTCAATACTCTCATTTATGACCAAACCACCATTATTTTCCTATAAATTGAACACTCATCTAAGTGATTACGGGTTAGACTTTGAATATTTGTAAGGAGAAAATGTTGGTATGAGGTTTGAGATTGTAAGAAAGTAATGTTATGCTATCAAAGTGTTGTGCTTTTGATGTGATGTTGGGTGGAACCCAAGATGGAAGAGTGACAATGGATCGGAATTTATGGTTGTAATTCTTCCTTCTACTTAATAAAGTTGTTTACACCTTTTCCCATATTCTTGTCTTTATGTATGATCATTATATGTGTAAATTCTTTCAATTCCATTTTCTTATAGTAGATAGATCTCTTGCTTTGATTGGTTTTTGTCCTTTGATTTCAGGTACTTATCGAGCAGATTAAGTTCGAGAAGGAGTGACGAGAGCCAAACAAAGGAGACAAAGGGAAAGCAAAAGATAACAAGTAGGTCCCTTGTCTTATTTATCTTCTATAGAAAAAGGTTAAGCGCTTTAATTCTACTTTTCTAGGTGTAGCTACCCACCTAGGGAAATTATGTTTATTCGTAGATGCAAAATTTTACATAACAAATTGGCGACTCCGCTGGGGAGCAATCATCATTCTGGGTAGTTTACCTTCATCCTAGTACACCCTAGTAGACTTTACTTGCTTCCATTGATGTTGTTTCAACCCTTTTTGAATTTTTTTTGGTAAAAATTATGGTTACAAGCCCCTAAGATGACCCCTTTAGCACCAATGCAGGTCTGGTCAAGAGACAAAGCGATGCAGAGCACCCCTAGTGCTCTGAAGTGCACTGTCTCCCACTCATGGATTTGCTAATCCTTAGGTCAAAAATCACTCCTTTAACTTGATTTTTCCCAAATTTCCTTCTGTTTCTACTTGTTGAAAGATTAATGATGCTTGTCCCTCTAAAATCAATTTTTGTTTCCTTTGCTAGCCCTACTTTGGCCTTGATTGTTTCATGTTTCTTAGATTATTTCTTTATCACTATCAATTCATTGTCAAAGTTAGTTTATAGTTTATTAATCTTTGTTCAAAATAAAGTGTCATAAAAGTCTTCATTTCTTTTGAAACAGAACTATTGTAAAGCAAGCCTTCATTCTTGCAAAAAGATTGATTGATTGTATGTGCATTAGTTTCCTTTTGTTCATCACGACATTAAGGGAATTGAAAAGAAAAACTTTCATTGTGCATTTAAGGAGTTTGTGTGTGCTCATAGGAATAGTTTAGGGAAATTGCATTAGATGTGTTCTTTGTTCTTTGATTACAAGAATATGATTGCTCTATCCCTACTAGCTAAGGTTTTCATTGTTAAAATTGAATGAAAAGAATGCTTATCATGTTAATTTCATTCTTGGAATTTTAAATACATCATGTGGTGAACCTTGAAAGGCAAATTCTTAATCAAGATCAACTTAAAATTAACATCAATTAACCTAATGGAGCATTGTCACCTAACGCAAAACATTTAGAGGTTCTAGGCTAGATATGTGTTCCAGTGTCGTAAAACATAGCAACTATCGCTAACTTGTATGAGATACATTCCAAGTGTGGTACCACATTCCACGTACATGAGTATATCGTAGCTCATCCATGTACCTTTGGGTATATAGGGTGGTGTTATAGTATGGAAAGTATAAAGGAATGCTCTCACTATGCGGTTTCGCATTAGATAGTGCTAATACAGATTGGGCCTCCATGTACTTTCGAGTATATATGGGAGGAGAAAACTAGGTTGCTATCGATCCTTATGTAACCAAGTCGGCCACCTTGTACACTATGATACACCAAACACAACATTCAGGGAGATTGCCTACCCATACTTCTCGGTTCATCAGGGTGTTCATAGTTGCTTGGTAAACCTTTTTTCCTAGCTTACCCCTTTTTGTTTATTTCTTTTTTGTAAAAAAATCAATCAGAAATTGTGGAGGAAAATCAACCCTTACCCCATCGTTCATGGAGAGAAGTGAGTAAACCACCTTTACTGCTCAAATCTACACCCATCTGGTCGAAGTGGTCTCATTTGACTGGATTTGATACTTCACAAACTTCTGGTTCTTCATCTAAATTACTAGAAACACCTATACTGGTAAGTACTATGACCCAATTACTCCTACAGTTACTGGTACATTTGTTACTGAAGTGGATTCTCCACAATTACATGAGGAAACAAGAACTAAATCTAGTGAAATGGTAACTCAAGTTGTTCAACAACAAGTTGATTCTCAACTTGAAGTTATTCAACAAGAAATTACTTCTGAACCTAAATCTGTTCAACCAGAAGTTAATCTTGAACTTATCACTATTCAATTAGAAGTTATTTATGAACCCGAAGTTGTTCAAGAAGCCCAACCTGAACTTGTTCTTTTACCAGAACATTTAGATCTTGAGGTTGAAAAATCAAAACTTTTTACCTTACCAGAAGAAGATCGATTGATACATCCTTAGACATATTTAACTATCAAGACTTCCTCCTTACCTCAACAACAAATACCAGAAATATATTATGGACCTGACAGTGAAATTCTTCCACCTTTTTCGATTTTGTTAGAAGAGGAACTTGAGGTAGAATTACCCAGAACACCATTCCATTTTGGAACTAAACTTTATCTGTATCCTCATACTCCTCATTTTACTACTTTTGATCTTGATTACTTTCAGACACCCATTGATTCGTTAGGAAATTTATTTGGACATTCGACTATGGGAGATTCAACATCCCAGACCATACCATCTGCTACGACTACAACAGAATCTTCTGTCGCAACCTCTTATATGTTTACTACGACACCTGAGTCACACTTGTATGGCATTCCGTCTGTTCCATCGAGTTACCAATCTTTATTGGGAACCCACTCAGGTGTTTCTTCTAGCCCTTGGTCTTCACCAATGTCCTCTACTGGAATTTTATTTGGTTCTTCATTAATGGATACCGAATATTTGGACCCATGAAGTTCATATCAAGTTGGTTCATCTGGCTACCATCCTATGTATCCTCTTTACACTAGACTATCCCCATAGGGAGAAAAATATGCACATTATCCTTATCCTCCTTTTTCTGAGGGGCAACCATCTGTTGTTATGTCGTCATCTTTAGGTCACTCTGGAATGACTGTCTGTTAGTGGTAGCCAATAATGCCCGTTCAACCTAGGCTTGTGTATCCATCAAAACCTATGTAATCTGTCTCATCCATACCTACAATGTTTGTTGTTACAACTTTACTGCTGCCACAAGCTCAGATTGTTGTATCTCAACACGTGCAAGCTGGCCCTTCAACCTCAAACACGTAAGTTTCATGTGTATAGATTCGACCTTCTTAGGAAGTTTTACAACAACCACTTGTGCCTAGAGTCCAACAACCTCAAGCTAGTTTACCTTTTACTGGACTGACTCAGACTTACACTTGTTAGTGTATTCACAACTTAGTCAAGCTTACATTGGTGGGAAACAACTATTAAATCAACAACCGTTGTATCAACAACAACAGTTTCTTCAACAGCCTTGGTAGCCCTAATATCAACAGCACCAATTCCAACAATACCAACCTCAACCTGGACTTGGTCAACAAGCCTATGTTGGGTTGGTCAGCAACAAGTTTATCCAGGTCCTAGTCAGCAAGCTTATGTTGGGTTTAGACAACAAAAAATGTATCCTGGTGCTCAACAACAACCTTATGCTAGATTTGCTCAACTACCCTTATCAAGGTTACCAATAGCAAATGACTTATGATGGTATGCAAAGGCCTATTGCCCAGGCAATCCCATCTTACCTTCAATATGCTCAACCTAACCTCAATAGATAGTTGCCTTTTGTTGTGACACTTGAATTACCAGATCTAAACTGGCTCACCAATGACCCAATTCTTTATGCACCTTAGTGGCCAGTGGTTCCTCATAAATTACCTTTCGATATTTCGAAATTCAATGGAAACCTTGGGGAAGACCCATGCAACCATGTAATGAATTTTCATTTATGGTGTTCATCAAAATCCTTGAATGATGATGTAGTTAGACTACGTCTTTTCCAAAGAATGCTTACTGGTTCGGCTGTGAAGTGGTACATTTAGTTACCATGAGCTACTTTTTATAACTTCACTACCTTAGCTAGCACATTTTTAACGCACTTCCAGTTACCCAAACGATATGAAACCGGAATGGAACTATTAACCAACTTTAAACAAATTACTACAACTCATATCTCTAATCATATTCATGAGTGGCATCGTCGTCGTTGAATGGTTAAAACTTATGTTCGTGATCAACTTTTAGCTGATTGGTTTATAAAATCCTTGTTTCCATCAATCACTGAGGATACGGCGAAAGGTGGAGTTGTCACTGAAGAGAAATTAATTGCTCATGCCTAATATTTGGACTTGATTTATACACAGTCTGGCATGTTCTATGACAAGATTTTGAATGCACTCCGACCAACTTTCATTGTTCCTCCACCATCATCAAGTAAGGACTCTCATGTTACTGATGGTGTGATTGGTTCTTCGAGCACACAAATGGTAGGTAGACCATCTGGTCAAACACTTGCCATTTCCAATCAAACTATAAATGCACCTGATAACACTCTTGTTTCTGAAATCAATGTCGTGTCATCTGACAAAGGCAAGAATGAAAAGAAACCAGGAAACAAGAAGAAGGGGAAAAACAAGAAGAAACAAAAATAATTCCCCTCAAGAGAAATCATCTGATTCCTCTCCTTCATCTAGGAAACCTCGTTACCCATGTTTGATCTATAATGATGAGCATTTTACCTGAGATTGTCCTCACTACTCTAAAGTCTCAAAGCTTCTGAAGAATTCTAATACATCTGTGTTTCCAAAGCCAGAGACAAATATGGTTGTTGCAAACCAGGCTTTCACTTCCCAAGTGCTTATGCTATCTGCCTCTAAGCCTAAAATTGAATTTTTTGTGTCAACACAAAGTAAAGATTATGGAAATCAACCATGATCATGAAATAACTAGGTTGATCAACCTAACTCTTCGACTTCGACTCCGTCTGACCCCATCCCACCACCCATTACACCAGATTTAACAATAAAACCACCTAAGGGAGTTGTACATAAATCGACATTTAACCCTCGAGCTCGAGCTGCATAGAAATATAACATAGTAGAAGATTTGGCTCAGTCACCTTTTGCTATGTCAACGCTCGAGGTGCTTCAAAATTGTCCCTCCCAAAAGCAAGCTTTGTTGTCAAAAATTTGTGGAATCAATCCAACTAATTCCAATCTTGTGGTTTTCAACCATGCGGGTTATACGCCATAGTTACATGTGTAATTAACATTCTTGATTCAAGTAAATGCCTTGAATAAACTTATTCATAGAGCCATTATTGACGAGGGGGATTCTACTTGTATTATGTCTATGAATTGCTAGAAAACACTTGACTCACTACCTTTGTCACGTTCACCAACAACGTTAAAAGCTTTTGATGGTTGCACATATACGCCTTGTGGAATATTGAGTGATTTGTAAATCAAACTAGGAGGCAAAATAGCAACTGTTGAAGTTGAGGTAGTTGACGGGCCCCTTGACTACAACATTTTGCTAGGAAGACCATGTGTTTATGCTATGGCTGTTGTGGTTTCAACTTACTTTCATACGATTGCATTCCCTCATAAGGGTGGAATCACAGTTATCGACCAACTTACCTTCTTCACCTCTAGTTCACAGGCTACTAGAAGAATTCTGTTAGTACACGAACCCCTGCTATCTCTTCAAAACATTGGTGTAGGTCTCTTCAAGGACCCTTCCCTAATGGGTACCTTTTGGCCTGATACCAAGCCAAAGATTATTTGATCGTTGGCGACACTCTTTACCATCATGGTATCTATACGATTTTACGAAGGTGCCTCACTCATGAGGAAGCCAAGAAAGTTTTGAATGATTTCCATTCAGGTGCTTGTGGTGGACACTTATCTGATTATGCTACCATGCAAAGAATTCCTCGTGCTAGTTACTTCTAGCCTTCCATATTCAAACATTGCATTATTGCCGTTAGACATTCTCATGCATACCATATTTATGACTGTAAAGCTAGATTACCACTTGCACCATTGCATCCTGTCATCGTTGTTGGACCATTCGCCAAATGGGGCATTGACTTCATGACATGTAACACCACCTTCGCCGAGGGGCATGGGTACATTATAGTCGCGGTTGACTATTTCATAAAATGGGACGAGACGATGCCAACATTAAAAAACAATGGAAAGACAGCTGCACTTTTCTTTTTCAACCATGTGATTGCCCGGTTTGGTGTACCATAGGCTATAGTTAGAGATCATGGGTCGCATTTTCACAATCACATGATGAGTGAGTTAACTGCCAAGTTAGGACTTTCGAATTATAGTTCTACTCCTTATTATACACAAGCTAACGAACAACTTGAGGCCATCAACAAAGCCCTGAAGCGAATGATTCAAAGAATGATAGGGGTTCATAAACAAAACTAGCATTTAATCATGTACTCTACCTTGTGGGAATATTGAACCTCGGTGAGGAATGAAACTAGATTCACACACTTTCAATTGGTGTATAGTCTAGATGCAATCTTGTCGATACAGTGTGAAATTTCATCTCTTATAAGAACAATATTGTTGAGTATAGTATGTTCATTGAACTTCTCTCTGATGCCATTTCACTTGGCATTCACTGAATCATCATTAGGTTGGACTCACAACTCATTGTACTATAACTAGCAAACATTTATACTATGTGAAACCCCACAATTCTCGTATGTTCCTTAGAGTTAGTATTTTGGAAAGACATTTTGAGTACATTCAATACCAACATATTTCCAGAAAATTTAACACATTAACTGATTCATTAGCGAACTATGTGTTAAACAGACATCATTAGTTGAATAGGATTGCATATAACCATATATGTATAAACTATGAAAGTAAAATAGGTAGATGTCTTGAAATTTTTTACAAAATTCGTGTCCAAGAAATGTTTGGTCATCTGACCTAAAAACTCAAAATGCATGCAAAAATCATCTTAAGTAGACCTAGTGATGCTCATG
This sequence comes from Pinus taeda, assembly GCA_000404065.3. NCBI lineage: Eukaryota > Viridiplantae > Streptophyta > Pinopsida > Pinales > Pinaceae > Pinus > Pinus taeda. Next base: position 175,504 of record APFE031626138.1, on the reverse strand, counting down.
ATAAGAGGTCACAACCTGAGTTATCATCCACAAGAGCCGCATCCAACGGCCAGGAACACCAATAGTATGGCACTGCAGCCTCATAGGTAACTCCTCGATCTGGACATCCAAAATATTGAGGGTTAATCCCTCTACATGATCCTGTAACTCTGCCAGTATCTCGGCCAAATCCAAATCTTGGAGAATTTCTCTCCCAACATTTCTCTGTGCTGGTCCACCTACCTCCTGTTGGTGTCTCACAAGTCGAATAGTACCAACATCTGCATGCATGAGAAAATTTTTAGTTTAGTCTTGGAAACATCGAAACACAAAAACATGTAGAAACTTAAAAATAAAATAAAAAAATTTGGTCAAGAAACAATTTACCTATAGCACCCCATTGAGCGCCCATTGGTAGAATCAACACTGGATCTCCACGAAAATCCATCCCTTCTTATGGATGCTCCTTGATGACAATGTGTTTTCGATCGATCCAATTGAAGAATGTAGTATAAAATGTAATCAATGACTGACCAACATGTCTAGCCATCAATTCAACCCACCTCTGTATCCGTGGATCTCGAGGACCAACTACACCCAGTGTTATATGTTGAGGTTGCATCGATGGAATTATCTCTAAGGTAAAAGAAACTAAGAGCGATCCATAGATAAAATTCTTGGTCTTACCTCTCTTTACCTTTGTCATCTGCTCTTTCATTGGAGAAAGTACTGCCTCAAACTAGTTGAATAAAGTTGGCTCAAGACACTCAAGTGCATACTACATGTATGATCTGTTTGCTAGTTGGAGTGTCACGCTGCCTGTCAACTTTGCGATGGTGAAAAGGATTGTTCTCAAAGGAAAATAATGAATATCTTTGATGATTATCTGTCCATACTTGCTAGGTTGTGTACATGGCCTACAGAATTGTCGAACATAGTCCATCAATGATTCCCCTTCACGGGAGGAACTTGGAAGATATATGGGGGCACCACGTCTTGAAAACTCTGTAAGAAAGTAAACATAATTGATCATAATAGGGACCACTTTGTCCCTTATGTGGAAATTCTGGTCCGTCGGATCCCATGCATGAACTAGGAACTGCAATAGTTCTGATTGTTGCCTCATCCCGGACAACCTGAAGTATTTGAGCAACCCACAGTTTTTTAGGGCCTCAACTATACTCGGATTATTTAGGGCAACCATGCCTTGTTCTTCATGCTCTCTTTCTCACCAAGTAATAGACATTCTTATCTGATGAAACCCTAAAATCAAACCATAAGCTTAGTAAGGATCCTTTTCATGCAAAAAACTAGAGAAATTTTGGGCCAAATAGGTGACACAAGTTTGTAAAAATCACCCAGCACAGCCCAGGAAAGAAGAGAGTGTGCCATAGTGCAGCTTCCCTTCTATCAGGGTACTCCCTAGCACAGTTTTTGACATGGAAGCCTACACTGATCTCAGGGTGAAATTTTCTAACCCGAGGGGCCTTACAAACCCTAAAAACTTGCATGAACCTATAATATTATGACATGAAAAGAAAGAGGAGGGCTAGATCTCCTACTTGGTCTGGATGGCACAAGAAATAATACACAGAATCTCTTGCAATCAGCTGCTAAAGTTTGAGGTAAAAAATAGGGTCAGAACACAAACTGAATGGTAAAAGTAACATGGTAAATTCTGGTTTTTATGTTCATTTCATGAACATTAAATGAGTAAACTTTAGTATTTACCTATTTTTACCAATGAAACAGGTATATTTAGTGTTTCTTTGAACATATTTACAGCTGACTTACAGAATTTGACATGCACAATTGTGAATTATACTTTGACCACAGAGCATACTTTTATCTCTCTTGCGAGATTTGTTAAACATTGAAAAAGGAACCCCCTTGGAGTCCTCTTTCAGCTCTTTCTAGACTCTCCAAATATGAAAATATTGCTGAGTGATTGTCCTTTTCAGTTCGTTAATGGATTGGAAACGACATCTACTCAGTATAAGTTTAACCCTTTTCTGGACTGAGATACATTATTTATGAAAAAGGATTATGTTGATCGAACATGGTCAATAGGTTCTCCCTTGTATTTTTTTACATGTTTTCGGACTTTAGAGACAAATTTATGAAAAAGAACTTGTGGAGTTTTCTTTCTATCCCTTTTCAAACTATCTAAACATGAAAAGGATTGAGTTATCATTTTTGTTAGAATCGTTAAAACATCAAATAGTGGCAAACTTGTCCATCATGACAAGACCGAGTTTCACCTTCACTAGATTCGTTAAAACATAAAATAGCGACAAACTTGTCCATCATGACAAGACCGAGTTTCACCTTCACTAGACTCATTAAAACATCACATAGCGATGGATTCACCCGAAGGGTGGAATTATACAAAAAGCATGTGTTATCCTCCTCAAGCTTAATAAAAAATAAAGAGGTACTGGTCAGCAATGACTAGGGAAAAAGGGACAAGGGGTAAACTACTTTATGACAACAGGTCGCCTTGAACATGACACTTTCACTTCATCACTGTGACTATTTGGGTTGGGTTATCTACTTGATGATCATCATACCTTGGTCTATCATACCATCCATTACTTTGGTTTTGGGTCAATGCTGCCAATCCATTCAGTGTCACTGACATGCTCAAGAGAAGTCACTCAGTTAAAATTCATCCTTTGCAATACTCGTAAACCTTCATTTTCATGACCACCATTCCTGAGCCTTGTGTCATCAATCACATTCTGTCTCCAAAATCATTACACTCGTTTCATGTCGTTGATGTGGGATACATCAAGGCCCTCCTACAATGAGTCACTTCTTGTCGACATCAGCACATTATCCAAGAAGTTGACTTAGAAACACCCTTCTAGTACCTTGAGGCGTGCATACATAAATGGCAGGTTTCTTGCTTCCGGCAATAGGTTGACATCACTAGCCTTCTACTGAAAGACTTTGTATGATGTTTGACATCAAAACATCCATTCACACCATGCAAAAAGTATTGTAGTACCTTGAGGATCATTATCATTATCGGTGATTTCTCTCGCATTTGTTAACAACTTACATCATTGGCTAGTAATCAGATGGTGTCTTCCCATGTTCAACTTCAGATCACATATTCACATGGTTAGACTCGTACTTGAGTGAATGATTGAATGAGATAGAAGACCCTAGATCTAGTTTCATCCATCTGGGCTACGATTTCAAGAAATGTACCAAATCATCCATACATTGGCTTTACATTAATGGTCATCCGATCATGGTTCTATATCTGTAGACGATTATCTATGAACTTTTAATGAAAGTTTATATGTTGAGCATGGGTATGCCTTCCCTCACTAATTCATGAGAATAAATCAAAATATCATGATATTATGTGGTGTAATCGATGCAGGTCACCATCCACTTCAAAACCTCCTCATCACATTGTAAAGCATATCACTTGACATTAATATTTTTTACTTCATGCTTTAGGGGGCAGCTGTTATAGATCCATTTGGGCACATCACTCCCATCATTCAGATGAGTATTTTTGGGGCTCATAAAACCCTAATTCAGTTGCTACATGCCCTAGACAAGTCAACACTTTGAATGCCTCCTTCCCTGAGAGTTTCTTGACCTGAAGCCCTGTAGAAATGCCTCCTTGAGGGACCAACACAACCTTGGTCAAGGGTAAGTGTGCTTCAATGCAGGTAGACCCATCTCAGGGTGCTTCCTAGAGCACTTAGGCCCACTTTGACCTGCGTTGGGCGAGATTGAGTGAAATCATCATAGGGTTATGGGAATATTCTTATCTTCTGGAGCCATCTAGAAGATTCCCACACTTATAATATCTTATGAGCTCAAAATTAGATAGGGAATGAGTTAAGTAACCTCCTATCCTCTCACCCCTTCCTCCATGGAAACTAACCCTAAGTTTGGAAGGCCATTCAATACCCTCATTTATGACCAAACCACCATCATTTTCATATAAATTGAATGCTCATCTAAGTGATCGGGGGCTGGACTTTGAGAATTTGTAAGGAGATACTGTTGGTGTGAGGTTTGATATTGTAAGCAAGTATTGTTATGCTGCTAAAGTGTTGTTCTTTTGATGTGATGTTGGTTGGAACCCAAGCTGGAAGAGTGACAATGGATTGGACTTCATGGTTTTAATTATTCCTTCTACTTAATAAAGTTGTTTACACCCTTTCCCATATTCTTGTCTTTATGTATGATGATTATATGTGTAAATGCTTTTGATTCCATTTGCTTATATTAGATAGATATCTTACTTTGATTGGTTTTTGTCCTCTGTTTATGATTGCAGGTACTTATCGAGTGGATTAAGTTTGAGAAGGAGCGATAGGAGTCAAATAAAGGAGACAAAGGGAAAGCGAAAGATAACATGTAGGCCCCTTGTCTTATTTATCTTCTATAGAAAAAGGTTAAGCACTTTAAATTTGTTGTTCTAAGTGTAGCTACCCACCTAGGTAAATTGTGTTTATCTGTAGATGCAAAATTCCACTTTGTAAGTTTTATGTAAATTCTTATGAACTATATCCATAAATACAAGTAGCCTTGAAAATAGATAAAAAAATCGAACTCATCAAATGGAAGTGAAACAAAGACCGGGTCGTAGTACTCATCACCCTCATTCCAATGGTGTGAATGACACTCAAATCCAAGTTCATATGATCAAGTTATAGCTGGTAAAATTTTAGGCCAAACTTGGCCAAGTGGAAGTCTTAATAAGGCAACAAATTGGCGAAATCCCAGCACATGGAATCTGGCCACTGTAAAAGGCAAAATTGTTGAATCGTTAATTTTTCTAATATACCTTATTTTTTAGCAGGAAATTTTCGAATAGTGGGTTCTATATAAAAGCAATATATATATATATTATATATATATTATATATATATATATATATAATATATATATATATATATATATTATATATATATATATAATAGAGAGAGAGAGAGAGAGAGAGAGAGAGAGAGAGAGATAGATAGATAGATAGATAGATAGATAGATAGGGCAGTTAGTCCGCAATCAAACCCAGGAAACCGAACCCTAATGAATTGATATGTGATGTATATTAAAAAGGGGTGGGTGGGCCACCCCCGACAGACCCATCCAACCCCCGAACAGGACCAACATATATTTGTCTTAAACCGACCACCGGTCAATAGCATATGGAACCATAACCAAAAACTTCACCAAAATATTAACGTTCTCCATATTTAATATAACCACTATCCAATGGTTATAAATGCCATGCTGGAGCCCAAAATTCTGATACATATATATCATTTGTTAAAAAAAATATACTCTGTATGGGGTGGGCAGGGTTTGAACCTTGCCCGCCCCCACGTTATCGCCAACGAATATCAACAGGCTAACGACCTTGTTTTGGTAAGTCCATCACTTCAAATATATTCAAATGTAAATCGATCAGTCGAATAACCAACAGAGGTGTACTGACGGAGGAGTGGGTGGAACCCTAAGCGTCCCTAGGGTGCAGAACCCTCATTGAGGGGATCAAGCTGATGTTGGAAAGATTCCCTTAGAGAGCTAGAGGTGATAGTGTCAGAATTGGGCAACATTATAGTTGATTTTGTACGTTTTCTCACCAGGAATCCATCCGTGTACTCTATTTCTCCAGCTAAGCTCTCCATTTTTAGACCATCATCCAAATTGGAGGTATAAGGGTCATTCTTATAAAGCTTCTTTTAACTAATTTCTTTGATGCCACCTAATAAATGAAGGCCTCCCCACTATTGAGCAAGTCTCAGAGATGTAACCCACATTGGGTGAACTCCATAATCAGATCATTGTATCTTTTATCTCATGTTTTCTTACGTTTTTCTACTTCTTTTCATGTGGTTTAAGTTACATGCTTAATCTGCTATGTTATATGCAATTCTAAATGCATCCTTGAAGTTAAAATATTTGGATCAAGTTTGGTATCAGAGCAAGTCTTCTTAATGTGAGTTGCATGAGTGAATGCTAACCAAAAACAAGCTCCAAAGAGGTAAAGGAAAAATTAAATTCTTTGATCCTGAAGTGGGTTCTGCACCACGAAGATAGAACATGGTAGATGAGGAAGTTGGAATCGAGGAAGAGATAAATTATCACAAGGCTTTGTTCACAATGGGAAAGAAAGTTGATAAGTTATTTACAGAGTATGGGAAGATAATCAAGCCCTAGAAGAAAGAGCTAGATGACCATGCATCGGTAAATCATAGAGGTTGTAGAGAAGTACCTCATCCCTTTGCATATTCTAGTGACGATTCTTCTTCTTTCTCCTCTCATCATTCTAACAGGAATCAAAGGGATGAAACTAAAAATCCCTTTTTCAAGATGGATGTCAAGTTTGATGTATTTAGTGGAGTATATAATGTAGAAAATCTAGATAACTGGATAAGATATGTTGAAGTGTATTGTCGCATACAAAAACTCAAGGAGGATGAAGCTAATATCCAACTAGCATCCCTTCAATTGAGTGGCACCACTCTCGTCTAGTGGGAAGGAAAGTTGTAGAAAAGTGGTAAGAATAGTCATAAAGTTCTATCATCCTGGTCTAAGTTTGTTTCTACTTTAAGAAGACAATTTTACCCATTCAGTTACAGACAAAAGGCCATGATGGAATGACAACATTTGAAACAAAGAAAGGGTCAAACTATTAGAAATTTTACAGAGGAGTTTAGAAAACAAGCATTAGCATTGTATGTTCCACTAGACACTTCTGAGATGTTGGTGAAATATATTGGATATTTCCATAATTACTTGCATCACTCATTGTTATTATTTGAACCTATGTCTCTTGATGAAGCAATATAACCACCCTAAGAGGGAAGAAACAACCAAAAGAAGAGAAGCAATGCCCTCTTTTACTCATTATGAGAAAGAAGGGCATGATGAGGAGAATTACTGAAAACTGCATCCAGAATTTAGACCTAAGAGGAATGATAGAAAAGAGAAGTAGAAGACAATTGCAACCATGCAACAACACCAAGAATATGAATCGGATGAGGATGAGAAGATCACAACTGTGATATTTGAAGGTGGTGGGCCAATTGACCTGGGATCATATTTAGGTGATGAAATGAATATTGGAGCCCTTGGAATTGTGGCAAATGGACCCATCGACTTGGGTTTGATTCGGGTGATGAGACAAATATTTCATTAGATGGTGTACCAAAGATGAAAAGGGCACCAAATGTAGCATGGCTCTAAGAAATTGAAGAAATCAACCAAAGGATTCAGGTGGAAAACCCTGAACTAAGGATACTCCTACAAGAAGTAGAGAATGAGAAGAAAAGGTTGCAACATCAATGACAAGCCAAGAAGGAGGCATTGGTAAAGTTGCAGCATAACAAGCCTGAGGAAAAAAGTGATTCTTCACTTTCATGTACTTTTTATGATGATGATTTCGCTTCTTTTGAGAAACATACTACAGGAATTGGATCAAAATTGTTGAAGAAAATGGGGTATCAATGAAAGGACCTAGGCATTAATGGCTAAGGAATTGTGAATCCCATCAAAGTGGAGGAATTTCCTTGTTATTCAAGACTTGGATATGTTAGAAAGGAAGTTGGGGAATGCTCTAAGGCCTCCAATGACCAATCAACAACAAATGGTGAAAAAGTCTCATCACATTCCAGTGATAGTGAGGATTCCACTGGCATTTATCAGAGGTGCACTAGGAGAAAGTATTCCACGACGATTCAAAATGTTTGGAGGATAAAGAATCATTGTAGAGACTATAATGGGGATGGACACCAGAAAGCAACGTGTCATACACTCCAAGCCCAGAAAGAACCTACGAAGAAACTAGCTGGTTAAGATATTCAATAGGAGAATCTACCATAGGGAGATAAGCCCATTCACATTTCTGAGTAAGATATGGTTTTACAAGGTATAGTCGCTTGTCATGGCTACAATTTGTAAATCATGCGTTGTGAATAATTGTAAAAGTGATGATTTATTTTCAATTTCTTATTAAAGCAATGATTATTTTTTTGGCCTTTTGATAATTGGAGTATTGGTTTCTATTATAATCTAAACTTGACCAAAGAGTGTGTGTTACAAAATTTTGGCAAATATCAGGTTGTTTGAGTGATGTGTGGTTTTGTATGTGATTGCAAAGAATGTACTAGATTGGCATGAAATGAATATGTTGAAAGTGTGGCTTGATGAGGACATAGGTAGCGTGCAAGATGTGGTCATTCTTTTGGAGGACCAAAAGCTCCTCATTTGGGAGGAATGATCTGGGAGGATCCAGAAGTACAAGTGGCGTTGAAAAGAGCTCAAAAATCAAAGTCATTAGATGGAAGTGAAACTAGGAACAACTCGTAGTCTTTGTCACCTTGATTCCAAATGGTGCAAACAACACTCAAATCAGAGTTCATATGCTCAAGTTATAGCTGGTAAAATTTCGGGTCAAACTTGGCCAAGTGGCAGTCTTAACAAGGCAACAAATTGGAAGAATCCCGGTGCACAAAATCCGGCCACTGGAAAAGGCGAATTTATCGAATTATTAATTTTCATAATATCTCTTATTTTCTAATGGGAATTTTTCGAATAGTGAGTTATATATATATATATATATATATATATATATATATATATATATATATATATATATATATATATATATATATAACCAAACCCCAATGAATTTATATGTGTTATGTATTAAAAATGGAGTGGGTGGGCCACGCTTAGGGGACCCATCCAACCCCTAAATGGGACCAACATATATTTGTATTAAATTGACCCCTAGTTAACGCCATATGGAACCGTAACAACAAACTCCACTGAAATATTAACATTCGCCATATTTAATGTAATCACCAGCCAATGGTTATGACCGCTGCGTTGGAGCCCAAACCGCTGATACATATATATCATCTATTAAAAAGAAATATACTATGTATGGGGTGGGTAGGGTTTGAACCCTACCCGCCCCCATGTTATCTGCGAATGACTACCAATAGGCTAATGGCCTTTGTTTGGTAAGTTCGTCACTTCAAATATATTTAAACTCAAACCAATCAGTGGAACAACTAGTGGAGGCAGACCGATGGAGGAGTGGATGGAACCCTAAGCGTCCCTGGGGTGTGGAACCCTGAGTGAGGGTATCAAGCAGAAGTTGAAAATATTCCCTTAGAGGAAGAGAGGTGACAGTGTCAGATTTGGAGAAGTTTATGGTCAATTTTACACATTTTCGAGCCAGGAATCCATTCATGGAGTTAGTTTCTCTAGATGATCTCTCTATTTTCAAGCCATAATCTGGATTAGAGGTATAAGAGTCATTTTTGTAAAGTTTCTTGTAACTGATTTATTTGATACCACTTAATAAAATAATGCCTCCCCACTGTTGAGTAGGGTCGGAAGACATAGTCCAAATTGTGTGAACTTCATAATCAGATTGTTGTGTCATTGATCTCATGTTTGCTTATGTTTTTCTGCTTCTTTTCATGTGGTTTAAGTTACATGGTTAATATTCTATGTTATATGCAATTCTAAATGCATCCTTGAAGTTAAAAGATCTAGATCAAGTCAACAACTCCATATACAAGCAAAAGGCATATTCAAAAATAAGAGAAGTGAAATTTGAGGTGGGAGACATGGTCTTAGCTCACCTAACAAAGGAGATATTTATGAGGAAGTAGTATAATAATCTTAATATGAATGAAATAGGTCCCTACAAGACACTTTCTAAGTTTTTTGTAAATGTCTATGAGCTGGAGTTACCTATAGGAGTAAGTATTTCACCAATTTTCAATGTGATTGATTTGTGCCCTTATCCATCTAATGAAAAAGACTCATCTACAATAAATGTTAATAGTGATGAAGATGATGAGAAAAAATGGGTAAAACAAATGCCTATGGTAAAAACATTGGAAGCTGAAATTATTTTGGACACAAAGGTTGCAAAGAGGACTAGAGGGAAGGACTATCTTGAATACTTGGTGAAGTGGAAAGGTAATCCTGTTGAGGATTCTAATTGGATGAATGTTGTAGCTTTATAGAAAATAGGTCATTCTGTAAAAGAATTTATGAGTAGGGCCTCATAAATATTTCTTTCCTAGGGAGCCTGATGTAGGCGCATATGCTAAGCATGAGATATAAATAATTTGGACATAAGCTAACCGATGTGATGTCATGGTCACATGGTAATACTAGGAATTTTTTTTTCTTAATGGATTTAAATATTTAATCTAGGAGCGAGCTTTTATTTTTTTTTTTGGAAATAAGTTGAAGAAATTATTTTCTATTGTAAATATTGTTTTCAGTTTCCCTTGTTCTTTGGGGAAGAGGAATCAATTCACATTCATGATTCTTGCTTGTAAACTTCAATTTTTTGGGGGGAACAATAAAAGAATGAGTGCCTAGAAGCTCCAATAAAGGGAGGAGAAGAGGAACTCGTTGTTTCCTTTGCATAATACAATTTTAAGTTTTGCAAACATGCTTGTACATTCCAACCTGTGTGAATTGGAAGGTATTTATATGTGAATGGCGTAAATGAAAAACAATTTGGACTGTAATATGTGTGTTTGTTAAACGGCTTGAGATTGAATCAAGACCTACAAACTAAAAACTTGCTCTGAATTGTTATTAACTCATAGTTTGTTCCTGCACACTTGATGTTGGAAACCAGGACAATATTGAGAGGGGGGTGTGAATCAATATTGTAGGAATTTTTATGAATTGAAAACTTTCTTTTACTTTGTGCAAGAATATTGGAACACCATTAAATACTTAAACAATTTATTTAAATAAGGATAGCAAGAATTAATATCAACAATCTCAATGGAACACAAAAAGAACATGTAAATTTTCAAAACTTCTCTTTAATGCACTCATAAGGCAAGATACAACTTGTTGTTACAATTCTTTGGCTACAACCAATAGGAAGCTACAAATCCTTGATTTCATAGCTACAACTGAATGGACCTACAACCCAAACTATTTACCAACAACTACTAGAAGGAGCACCAACCCCTACTCTGCAAGGTACAACTTTCTAGACACTCAATGGTTCGTCTTTCATCCATTCTCACACTAGATCTGTAAATGCCTTCTATGTTTTCAAAGTAAAATAACTTCCCCTTGATCATCAATACCTTCAATAATATTTGATTATTGATAACACCAATAACACCTCACTCACAAAATTATGTTCTCAATCACACACACAACTTGCTTGGTCAAGTATGCTTATAAAGATTTGTGCTTTATATTTTTGGCCTCTTCACTTTTCTTGTATAGTTGCATGAATTCTTATTTTTTACTTTGTCCTTTTCAATTCAGCCTTCTAAATGTGTTCATTAATTTCTCAATCTATTATCTATAGTTCTGGGCTCAATATTTGAGTCAAATTGTTGTTAGCATGCTTATTTTCTCATTATGGCTATTTAATAGAGTTTACTTGAGGTTTACTAATTTTAGCAGCAGTTAACTTTGGCATAACTACTAAGCTGGGTGCTAAACTATCATTGCCAACTCATCCATGCCGCTATCAAAACTTCAAGTTGTTCTGTCAAAACTTCATTTTAACAGGTAGTCCCGTCAAAATCAAGATTATAGATCTGCATCTTAATTGTTTGTGCTGCTCTCGAGACTCCAAGTCATTCCTTCCTGCCAAATCGAGGTTCCAACTCATCTGACCATGCTAGGCCTCAAGGACTTTTAACATGTCGTTGTCACGAAAAATAGCCACACTTTCCAAACCAAGCTTCCCCAAGCCTTTTTCTCTTATAACCCGAATGCTGAAAAAAAAATCCGCCAATTTAAGACTTTAGGCCCTTTAGCCCTAGTGCTAAATTTTTTCTCCATATGACTCAGTCCTGTGACCATCGACTAGGCACTTAGGCACTAAACCATTTAAGGTCTTTTCAAGGGCCTTATTCCCTTTGTAAATGGTTTTTTGCACCGTTAGTTCTATTTTTAATGCAAAACAACTGAATGCTAATCAAATGCATGAATCCCTTGACCCTAACTCTTCTCAATAATTTTAATGATAAAAATTTATGGGATTCAGGTTTTTTGGTCTTGACAGACCATGATTTACTCCTCCGCTATGTGTTGACTCCCTTGAAAGTTGATACTGAGTCCCCTAGTGCTCGACACCTTTAAGAAATTCTTAACAAATAGTTATCGGGGTTCTGACCTAGGGGTTTTCTCCATTGTTGTTACCTGCTACCTGCTACCCCAAAACTATTTTGAATTAACAAATAGTTACGAGGTTCCAAGCTTCCAGGGTAGGCCCACTACCACTTAGCCGCTTGTGTGAACCGATAATAATTTTGACTTGTTGGCCCACTCCACCTGGCTTCTTCCACTCTTAAATATTCACCTTCCAGTATGGCTTGCTTAACACTTCCACTCTATTGAGCCTGAACTTGAAAGCCTTGGTGCCTAGAGATTTTGGAAATTCATTTTCTAAAGAATTATGGGATTCCATGGTTTTGGGGTTCTGATCATTATGGGTCTTCTTCTATGCCATTCTATTTCCACCATGTTACGGGCTTCTAGGACTTCTGAGGTTCCAGGGTTTTGGGATTCTATTTATTTCTTACTTTTGTAGGCCCAATTTTGACTGCCTCAATCATTTGATCGAGGAGGCAATTTGAAGACTTCTTTATACCATTAGAAATCTATTTCTAGTTGAGTGGGTCCAATGTAGCCTTTAAGCTCATCTACTGTCTACAAAATGGCTTCAAAATCTCTATTATTCGTTGCACCTTGACCCTTCTTCTTGTGCCTGGAACTTGCTCTTATGAGACACTTTTACCACCTGCTGGCACCATTTTCAACCATCTTCTTAATGAACCCTGTTGACATTAGGGACTGTCCTGTTGACATCAATGACAATATATTTCCAACATTCTCCCCCTTTGGATTTATGGCAACAGCAAGATCAAACAAAACATCCTTTTGGAGATATGATTGTCTCTTTTGAGTGTTGTTCCCCCTGAGGTGTACTTCCATTATTATTTTCTACTTATTCTGCTGCTGCTTATGCTACTCCTTAAGGTGTGGCTCAATCACTAATACCTCTCCTTATACTAATTTATTTAAACATTATTATCTCTCCCCTTATTTGTTTGTTTGATCACCATTATCACTCCCCCTTTGACCTCAGTTGCAAAGACACCAACATCCTCCCCTTGTCACCATTCTCCTCCTAGAAATAAAAATTATTTTTCATATGGAGCCTATGGACTGGGCAACTTCATCATGATATGCTGAAAATACAACAATTTTCTTTCTTCCTCTTGAAGGAAGATTTAGAGTAGGGAGGCAGGAGGAACAACACCAAATCTTTTCCTCAAATACTCAAACTCTTCTCTAGGGAGTAGCTCCGTAAAAATATCAGTGACTTGTTCTTTTGAAGGAACATACTCCAGCTTCACAACTTGATTTGCAACTTTTTCTCACAACAAGTGATACTTAATTGGAATATGCTTTGTCTTGGAGTGAAAACTAGATTCTTAGACATGCTAATTGCACTAGTGCTATCACAAATAATGGGAATCAATTGATCATAAAAGACTTGTCCATCCTACAAGTTTTCCTTCATCCACAAAAGTTGAGTGCAACAATAAGTTATTGCAATATATTCTACTTCAACTATAGATAAGGAAATGGAAGATTTTTTCTTTCTCAACCATGAGACCATAGATTCTCCAAGAAAAAAAGCACCATCACTTGTTCTTTTTCGATCATCTACATCACATGCAAAATCAACATCAACATAAATATTTAATGGAAAATACTTAACTCCAGGGTACCGTTAACGGTGATGGACCTGCCAACATGTCAGGAGATCTCCCTGGTAAGAAGTCCCAATCAGACCTTAGACCGTTTGGTCTAGGAGTCCCAGCAGTGGATCGTATGGTGTCACCTTGACCACCGTTTCACATAGAGGCATGTAAGATGTCACTGTTGGTAGCAAGGGTGTGACATATGTAGTAAGTCAAGGAAGGCGCATGAGTAGTTCTAACACATGGAGGGTGAGGTGAGTGCGCCCCTTGGAAACCTGTGAAAGAACGTAGTTAATAAGGAAACACACGAGAAAATACGCATAACAACATCGAAGGAAAGTAAGCTAGGAATCCAAAGTGATGGTTAAACCAACAACACATTTTAGTAAGATTCATACATACATATACAAAAAATAGCTACACATGCATGCATAAGCAAATAAATACATATATCATTTAGAGTAAACAACATAGATGAAATATAATATGGAATATGCATGAAACGTGTTGGCTCTATTATTTTAATAAGTGTAAGTTCCAGTCATACAATACAACCATGACCAACCACTAGTTCTGATAGTGGAACATTGCAGTCACTGTTGCTTGCTCCTCTAAAGAGATATACTAACTCTGCACAATGGAGAAGCCAAGGCTTCTTTGGTGATCATAATTCGGTCCCTTTGTTGTTGTCAAAATCAGAATGCAAATATCGACTGTTTCAGCCATGAGATTTGCGTGTCGTTCTTGCTGTTTCAGCAACTACAAAAATAGTCTTGCAATCTCCAAGCAATTTCAGCAACACTGACTGCACATCATTCTTTAACTGTTCAGCAACTAACAATTCAGTAATTAACTATGAAGATAGCGTAATTATATGTAAAATAATTAAACGTATAGTGATGAGAAGAAACATTATGTACCTTTGGAATAATTGGGTTAAAACACTAATAAGGGCCTTAAAATTAAGTTGAAAAGGATGACATCATAGCAAAATATGTAGCCAAAAAGGGACAATATGAGGTCCTAAGAACTATGACTCAAACAACTATGGGAAGACCAACTCTTCGACATCCTCATGATGGTCGACAGTAGTGAACTGATGCCAAGATCGGTAGTCCACGATGGTGTCTATGTACTCTAAGGTGACATCTTTCTAGAAAAGAGCTTTTGCCTCCATAGCATCTAGGTACATTGCTCAATCTCCTCTATCCAAATCACCTGATAAATGTACATCATTGTCTTGAGTGTGGCTGGACCAACATCATATTGATGCATGGTGTCTCCATTGATCACCAATTCTGGGCTAGTGGCTATGCACATGAACTTGTTAAAGTACAAGTCAAGCTCCAGTCGGACCTATGCCTTTGTCTTTGCCTGGGTGAGTGTACCAATAGATGGGATCGCATGTGTGTGCACAACAACATCCATACTCCTGAATAACTGTGCATGGGAAGCCTATAGACTGGTGATGAGCTGCGGGAGATCTTCATAATTCTAGATCTAACTCTGGAAGCTTACCTTTAGCTTGACTGCTCTAGGCTTCATCATATTGGGCAGGTGTAATGGGGCTCCCTTGTGTCTCATTTTCCATGTTTTCATGTAATAAAAAACAACATGCACATTTGACAAGATATGTGCTCTCCCAGCACATCATTGCTACCAACTATTGAGATGGGCAACTGCCTTATGCACAGTACTAAACTTGGAATACAACACCCGCACAGCTGTGTCAAGGGACAATACTTCATCTAGTATTGCCTTCTTAACCTCTACTTGTGCAGATGCTATAACCAGTTCTCCTCCCTCCTTGGCCGTCAGTAACTCCTTAGCCATTCGCTCGTTCTCATCTATCAAGAAGCGAACACTCGAGATAGTGGCTTCGGCATATGATCTGGTAGAATTGTCCAATGCTGCTAGATGCTTGTGCACGTCAGACACAATCACTTGTTCCTCAAACTACGCAGGAGATGTGTGATCATCTGAACTTGACACTCTATGAGATTTCACAAATCTATGTTGCAATTCATCAAATGAGATGTTGTGCATCTCTCCCTTCAAATTGTCTCCAAGGATCTCAGTGTCTCCTTGGTCGCTTGAGACTTGCTCCACTTTTGGATCCGGTGAAGTTGGTGGGTCAACCTCTTAGTGGTGATGCATGAGGTCGATGTCTTTCTCTAACTTCTATTGCTCCATATCCATATCCATCTACTCGAGTTCTTTTTCAATCTCTTGAGTGAAGTCCTTGCCTCTGCGACTACTCACCCTGCCTGTTGGTGACAACTGTTTGGATGAGTCGACTACTTGTACAGGTGCAATTTCATATGTCTGTACATGTTGCACCCCCTGTTGCACCTATTCTTGCTGCACTTCCTTCTCCTCTCTATTTCCCCCATTCTTCGTTCTTCTCTCTGCCCTTCCGCATTCCTATCTTTGCATTGTTTCTCTTCACCTCTAGGATCAAAGATTCTTTCTGCACAAGTGGGTCTGCTTGAAACTTGCAACTTTTTTCCTCCTCCATGTTGGCGACAATCTTCCTCTTGCCTTTGTCGCATGTTGGTATGTTTACCTTTGTTGTTGTTGCTGGTGGTGTTCTCCTGGATGCTGCTTCACACTGCTTTGCTAACCATTCCACAGAGATGTCGACCAGTTCATTAGGCCTAGAGAAGTTGTAACAATATCTCCATGCATCTTCCTCCACCCAATGAATTGCCCCATGGATCCACTGAATCTATACTCTTGTGCAGTGATATTTTACAAAACAATGCGGTTCATATTGTAGCTTCGACGTCGAATGGATATTTATTTATTTCCTCTGCTTCGACATCTACATGCTTGAAATTTCTTATCTCGTATAACCTGACCCACAATGGAAGAGCAGGCCAAGGTGCCTTCTTCTTCTAGTGCAACCTAGCTGATAGTCTTTCCAAGATGTGGTATGATACTTCCTGCATGAAAGCTTGTCCAAGGCAAACTTTAGTAGAACATGCAGAGGCTTCTCCACGTTGTACATCCGTATGAAGGTGTTGGACAATGAGGCATACCAATCTACTATATCAATCAGTACTTGCATTTCTTCCTTTGACATGCAAGGTCGATCCTGCTCAAATATTATCTTGTACACCAGGGTGACAAAATGATCAGACAACTGTGTGATGACCCCTCTTAAGTTGCATTCTAACAACATCTTACAATAAGTGTTCATAGAGGTCTTTGCCAATGTCCATGCCCAATTCAAGCCTGGGAAATCCTTATGGGCACAGATTGCATCCAAGATGTAAGCAGACACGTATATTTCCACTTGCTAACTTTTGGGTGGTTGTCGAGCTCTCTTTACATGTTCCTTCATCCTGTGAGCCAACATGTCAGACTAGTTGCATGACTTTCCTCCACTAGCCAGTGGGTCCTACTCGATCACCCAACTCTGCGAGAAGGTTTCCATACTCTCTTGGCCATGCATGTGACATGCAAAGATGACCAAGTATTGATATGCCTTTCGTATTATCTTCATCTTGTAAAATTGGTTGGGTGTCATCCTGAATTTGGCCAATTTCTTCACCCAGTTCTTCAAGATGTCTCTAGAGTTGGAATTGCTGTTGGGTAGGATGAAGGGTGTCTCCGTGGTGATCACAGGCTTTGACATATGATACATCTATTCATAATCCTGCGCCCTAAAGGTAGCAATCTCCATCCTGCTGACACTACTCAATGTCATCGTATCGGGATCAGTGTGTGAGACGATCCAATGTATCATGTAAGAACATGGGAACATGGGATACCCACATGCAATCTAGTACAATCCAGACTTGTAAATGTTCACATAAACTTGGCAGTATTCGAGGTCTTCCCCAGATGTGCCTGCAAATGCATCATTGAAATCTTGCCATTTCAACTTGATGTCTTTGTCTATAATCATCTCGGTGTCTTCGTAGGTTGGAAAAATTGAAGATGCTCACTCAACTCCTACTCCAGTTTCACTTATGTTAGTGTCCTTTGATCCTGCTCTCTTTGAGGCCATTGATCCTGAACTACTGAGAGGCAAACAAACACCTGCTAGATCTAGACACATGGTGACATACATGCCAAGAAATCTATCAGCTAAAACCAAAGCAAACCTGAGGAACGACATGCAACATAGTTGGGGATTGACTGGCAAGGATTGCACAATTTTTCCTGCGAGGCTGGGAGACTGGTTCTCGGAACTGCATAAAAGGCAGTATGATATTCTGGGAGGCTACTGGAATTGCGCAATGCGCAATCTAGATTGGTCTGCTAGCTGCTGAGATTGCACAATCTAGAATTCCAGCTTGCAAGGTTTGCAAGCCCAGTGAGTGCATTGTGAAATTTTCCAGGCCAGCAGTCACTACCTCCCATAATTGCACAATGCAAGATGGGAGGATAGTCATTGGGCAGAAATGCACATTTTCTAGGAGTAGGTGGGGCCTTGCTTCTCAAGATTACGCAATGTTGTTTTAGTGAGGCAGAGTTTGGGCCAAGGCTGCCCAGAACCGTCGATGGGCAACTGAAAGTAGATGTGAATGTGAATGCATGGTGATACTGAGTGTAAGCAGGAGTGAACGATCATGCATGCAAACAATGAATGCAAGATTCAGAAAATGGAACAACATGTATGTGTGTGAAGTGAGTCGCTGAATCAACAACCGTTCGTGCAAAACAGTGTCATGCATGCGACAATAGTGAGACACTAAACAAAATTGAAACAGTTCTAGTACAAGATAATATGCATGCAAATGATAACAATCATTCACTGAAATCAACTAGACAACACTCACACAAGCTAAAACACAAAAAGCAATAGAAATGTTGCAAAAGAAGAGCTAAGCAGACTTACCTAGAAATAGCTGAGTTGGATGTGTTGCAAACTCTTGGATGTGTTGTGGGATGTTAGAGCTCCAATATTGATGTGAAGAAGTGAGCTTTGAAGCATCGAATAAATAATTTTGAGGCTCATGATGCGCATGCCACAAATCTAGGAAAAAGCGACACTCGGAGGAAATAGTCTAAAATGATATTTGCATGTAACCTCCAACTGCTAAAAATAACTCCCTAAAATCTAGGGATGCTTCTTAATGTTTCTTTTTTCTATTTCAGGAAAAAGCATCCCATTCGTGCAAATCAAGTTTTCTTGGTCATGAGTGGAACTGGTCAACCCAATGGCACATGCAACAACCTGCCTAACTGAGGGTAAATTTTGCATAGTTTCTAGGAGGGAGCTGAGCTGGTTGCCTAGAGGGATTGCACAATTTCTGGGCTCAGAAGCTGACTGCTGCCCATGATTGTGCAATTTCTGTGCTGAGCGGTCCTACTGGGTCAGGTTGCACAGTTTTCTCTGGGAAGGTTGACAGGTAGAATTGCACAATTCCTGAGCCCAACAGGCTTCCAATTAGGATTGTGCAATTTCTGGAGGGAAGGCTGGTTCCCCTCTAGAATTGTGCAATTTCTTGAGGGAGTTGATCACCCTATAGCTGGACCAAGTCTGGGGAAGCAACTTATGAAGGGAATGCAACAAGCTATCATGCACAGGTTGTTATGCTGCTAGAAAACCTCTAAAGCTTGTGTACTTGATAGTGCAAGACATGGTGTTGAGGATGGTTGGTAGGGGGGATCTAAAAGGAAGCTAAGGAGACATTTGGGAGGGTGGTTCTAGCTGCTACAACACTTGGCGACACACTGGTAGAAATCTAGTTTTCTGAATGGACCTTATTCATGAAAAGAAATTCTATCACCTCCAGAAGTATTGTTTAGTTCTCCGTTCATCTTGGTTTCTGCACTTGCTTGATTGTAAGATGTAGCATTTGCCATCTCTTGGTTGGGCAACAAACATTCCAATCCAATCCAACATAGTTGTTTTGATTGGGGTATATTGATGCACAAGCAGTATAATTATCAGAGTTTTAGTTTCATCTCTGGTGTTTCTCTGTTACCAGCAGGCCTGGTTAGTACCCCGACGAAGTCATGTAGGAACACAACCATCACTTTGCTTCCAGTGAGCCTTGTTAGTACCCCGGCGAAGTTACTTGCATCACCTCTCAACGCAGGAAGCCTTTCTCTTCTTTCGCCTTATTCATTTTCATTTTTTGAAATTTTCCACTTTTCATTTTTCATTTTTCATAATTATGCATATCACTTATTCATTTCAGAGGTGGAAGAGGGATCCTGACTTATTAAGAGCAGAAGAGGTTGTTCCTTCAGAGAATTAGTTTATTATATACCTCTGACATGCTTGTTAAGGTTTTTCCCCTCACCTTACTCAACTTAACTGAGCTACCAAGGGTTAACCCAAAAACAACCGACTAGAGTAGGTGACACTAGTTGATGGGCAAGCGTTGTGTTTTCACCAAGGTTCACTTCAAACACTACGTATTTTCCATCGATGTATCATGGACTAAAGATAAAAAGTTCTTACATAAGAGAGTAGGAAACAAATAATGAAATGTTGATAGTTGTACATGTCCTCTTGCACTTTACCCAGCCTGTTTCAAAAGTAACACACAGTTTCATGTGAAACTAACCTACAAACACAAAACATGCAAACAAACACAAAAAAAAGTGAGATTATAAGTAAATGCGAAAGAAAAGTGGAAAGAAAACAAGCAAGTAGACAAAAAAACATGTGAGGTAAGTAAGAAAACAAGCATGCAAGCAAAAAAGAAAAAGAAAACACTACTCCTACTCCTGAGCTAATGGTGCATGCGCCTGATTACGTGAATTGATACTTCTAATACAAGCATCGGCACATTGGTTGACCCATGTTGGTGAAGGCATGGTTTGTGAACAACATAGTTGTGCAAACCAGAAAACATGAAAGATATAACAATGAAGGCAAACACACTCCAATTTTATAAGTGTTCATGGAATATAAGTGAGTGCAAGTGCTTGACATACAGTCCATGGACTTGAAATGGTGTTGTGCAACACGACATGCAACTGTGAAGCATACGCATACTGTTGACTGTGACATGCAAGGAAACAAAAGAAAAAAAGACAACTTGTTTCATGCACGTGTTCTTGCTATGTCAGATTCATCCAATGCATGAGCAATGGGATCATGTAATTCAAGTGGAGGAAGTATGATCTGTGCGTGAGATTGATCTTCAATGCATACAAATGGGTGATGAGGAGCCTTGGGTGTTTCAACAATTTCTTGATCGGAAGTGAAACCAACCTATATACAATGAGGGCCTGGCATAACCATTAGCTCTAGCTGAAGTGCCTCAACAGTCTAAGGGGTTTCAACTTTGTCAACAAATAGATCATCATAAATAGGTGGCTTCGAAAAATCAACTGCAATAGAATCATCACCGTGATTGAATACGAGAGTAAATAGATTAGGAAAGCTGTGATCAGTAAATCAATGATTTCATTGGCATCCTCATGATCTGATGAATCAAACTGAGGGGTAGATGAGAAACAGACAAATTCACGCTCTCTGTTTCTGGAAAAAGAAGATGGAAATTCAAGTGGATTTTCAATGAATAATCTATCATCCCCATTGTCGGATGATGGACTAACATACGATGTGTTCGGAAAATGATCAACAATGGGTGCAACGGTAGATGGAGATACACATGTGAAATCATGGATGGCACATTCACCAAAGATGTCAGGAAAGAATGGAGGAGGCTCAGCCAGAAGGGAGTCATCCTTCACCAAGTGTTGATGCTTAGGCTCCGAGTTGTACCCTTCATGAATGATAGCGCATGTTGGTTGTGCAACACCAACTCCTTCTATGGCTTGATCCTTGTTCAAAACAAGTGTAGAGTCCGGAATGGAAGAACACAAGGCAATATCATCCAAAGGATCATATGAGTACAAAGACGGAGGTTGAGGTACAAAATGCATGTGACAACTCAAAGGACTCACAACCAAATTTGCACGTAAATTAATCGAAGTGATGTTGGGAGGATGTGACAGTCAAACAAATGTGTGTGCCTATTATCCTGCATCACTCTGCGGTGGTGGAGTTGTTTGATGAGGAAACGGTGGACACTCACTAGTGATAGTGATCATATCCATCTATTATCGTGTAGCTCCATCACTATATTATGTTGAGCGAGGGCTCAAATTTCTTCTTGGGATTCACAGATTTGATAAGAAAATATTTGTATCTGTCAATGAGATGTTGGAATTTCATCTGGATTTTCGGAGCTTGAAAATACATAGCATGGAAGTGCAGCCAAAAATCATCAGGCAATTCATGCGGGGCGTTTTGTTGTTGTAACAATTTTTGGTTAAGGTGTTCTGGATCAAAATTATGGAAAGTATCTTCAATGAGATCAAAAAAATGCTTGAGTGAGTGCATGCTGTCAACCGGTAGGCTCCAGCACCACCGTAGTGGGGATTCATGAAGCTTGTATCATCAGAACATCCATCTTCCTCATCAAGCATGGCAAGGAAGTAATGTAAGAACACAGGCCAAGCCACCTCACCTTCACCATCATACATGAATTCAGACAAGAGATCAAAAAACTCCCTCGTGATGTTGAGAGGTTCGACATGCGAAAAACATCGTGGAGGGCTGAGTAATAAAATCCATGATAGATGTGCAAAGGTTCAAAACAAGATGAGAGGACACAACTTGTCATCTGGTCCTCCTTCGAGCACTAGAAATGCTGATGGTGTTGGACCTGCCAACATGTCAGGAGATCTCCCCAGTAAGAAGTGCAATTATACCTCAGAATGTTTGGTGTAGGAGTCCCAGTAGTGGGTCGTATGGTATTGCCTTGACCATAGTTTTGCATAGAGGTAATGCTGTAATGGCTACAACAACCCTCCAAAATTTTTCCTTAGCCAGTTTTGGAGCCTCCCTACCAACCTTCACAACAACTTGCCTTGCTTCATCAAGTCCTCAAGCTTTAGTGTCTTTCTTGCTCAAAGGAAGCCTTTTGATCATAGTTTGATCTTTTCCCTTCACAAGCTACTCACTTGGACTTGGTCCAGTTGTAGGCTAAGCAGCTTCCCCTTGAAATTTATGCATTTCTAGAGGGAAACCAGCCTTCTCTCCAAAAATTGTGTAATCCTCTTTGACACCCTTCTGGGCTATAGGATTGCACAATCCTGCCAACCAACCCTCCCAGCAGGATTTGCGCAAAATTTCCCAGTAGCAGGTTGTTCAGCCTAAGATTTGCACAAATATAGATAGCATTCACCTACTCTGCCTAGAAATTATGCAAATCTTCTGGGTAGCCAGCCCAGCGCCCAACCATAAATGTGCATTTTTCTCGAAAAATCGAGAAGTCTCTTGCATGTGCAGCTGAGTTGATCGGTTCCCTCTGGGACTGAGCAAAATAGACTTGCATGCATGGACTTATTCTTCCAAGACAACATACAAATTCATCCCTTCTTCCAAGGATCTATGTTTAGCAGTTGGAGGTTACATGCAAGGAGCAATTCCGAAACCTCCCACCAAGTGTCACTGCCCCTAGATTCGTGGCATGCACGTCACAAGCTTGATGTAATCAAAACTCATCAACCAGATGTTTCAAAGCTCATTCCTCACATCAACATTGCAACTCTGACATCCCACATCACATCTAGGAGCAGTCGGCACATTTAGCTAAGTTGTTTTGGGGTTAGCCTGCTTGCCATGCCTTGTGCTGCATTTATGTCGCTTTTTGTGTTTTCACTTGTGTGAGTATTGTTTTCTTGATTTATTTGAATGCTTGGCATCGTTTACAGGTATTTTAGCTTATCCTAGATCTGTTTCAATTTTTGTTGCTATCTCACTGTTGTCGCGTGCATGAAACTATTTTGCACAAACGTTCGCCCAACCAGCAAACTGCCTCACCCACATGCCTGTTGATATGTTTATTGAATCCTTCATTTATGTTTTGCATGCACTATCAATCACTTCTACTATCACTTAGTGTCACCATGAATTTCATCGACTTACTTGCTTTTAGTTGCCCATCAGCGAGTCGGGCCAACCTTGGCCAGGTGTTTGCCTTCACGAAGGCTGCATTGCACAATCTAGAGAAGGGAGGCTCACCTTCCTCTCCAGATTTACACATTCTGGCCCAACACTAGCCTCCTGGACTGAATTGTGCATTTTTGGAGGTCAATGGCTGCTTGGCCCAAAAATTTGTGCAAATTTATCCCTAGGCCAGCAGTCTTTCCCAACGAGAATCGGGCATTACGCAATCCCAATAGCCAACTGCCCAATTGTACTATACATTGCGCAGTTCTAGTAGTCAGTCAGTCTCTTAGCTGCCCTGACTGTGCCTTGTGCAGTCTTGGCAGTCGGTCTCCTGACCTCCTGGCCAAAATTGTGTAACTTTCATGATCATTCACCCAGGTATGTTGCAAGTCAATTCTCATGTTCATTTTGGTTTTCGACAGAGATATTGCTTTCTATGAGTGTTGCCATGTCTCCAAGTATCACAGGTGTTAATCTACCTCTTAGTAGTATAGGTACAATGGTTTCCAGGAGAGTAGAGACAAAGACACCATTCAGAGAACACTTGGGGATGTAGTCGATCAAGTTTCTATGAGCTTCCCTACTCACAAAGACATCCAGTTATTCGTAGACAAGGACATCAAGCAAAAACATCATAGGAAGTAGCATCATGAACATCAACTCAAGGTAGCATACCAAATGCAGCGAACATAACGAATGAAACGAATGCAAGAGGAAGGTTGTTGACAACATAGAAGTGGAGCAAAGTTGCAAGATCAAGAAGATCCACTGGTAATGAAAGAAACTTTAGAGACTCAGGCTATGAAGTGACGTCATGACATGAAGACTGCGCGAAGGCAAAAGATGGAACCAAGAAGGAGTTGCGCTAAAGAAACAACTCAGGAAGAACATGAAGCTGCATAAACAGTCCAATGAGTTGCACCAGGAATAGGAACATAGTGGGCACAACATGCCCTCATGGATGAAACTGCTCTAGTACAAGTTAAGGATCTATACCAGTAGCCGACACAGAGCAAACATGGTGAGCAGTGTTATTGATTGCATGCCAACAACATGCATGTTGTTGAGTGCGCACATGCAACCCAACCCGTTGAACACACTCACCAAGATGAAGACAAGAATCAAATCCAAATAGAGCTAAACGTGTACTTCGGAAAGTTGATGCGCATGACCACCACCACAGCTTTGAAGAATAGTAAAGAAACTATGTGTTAGATAAACTTGACTCAGGATAGAGTCAAATTTGACCTGATAAAAATTGATGGTTTTGGGGCACATGGTATTGTGCACCCATAGTATTATGCCCGTGGTATTATATGTAATGGAGCTTATAAGAGGCTGGAAGGACTTCATTGTAATGTAGGCCTGGAGGTGAGCAGTGAAGGTTCACTTGGTCGAATTGGCCAGGGTTTTGGCCAATGCTAATGAGATAGCATTAGGTTGGGTTTTTCCACAGATTTGGGATTTTCCCAGATAAACATGTGTGTTTATGTGATTATGGTTGTTGATGGCTATTTTTATTTATTCCTTTCAGTAATTATTTATGTTATGCAGTCAAATTTCTTAACAATTAGTATCGGAGCCAGATATTGGCTTCAAAGGGATTCTTTGATGCCAGGGGTTTATAGGGCTTGATGAGATCAATGTAGCCTTTTACAGATCTGGGTCTTGGAAGGGGCTTCCATTGATTGGATAATTCCATGGAAACTCGACTATACTATATGTGAATCCCTATCATAGATGGGAGAATAGTTCATATACACGGTGGGCAAGCGTGGGAATTCTTGCGGTTGCTAATTCACTCTCAGAGAAGGCATACAAATAAGAAGAAGAAGATGGGGTTCATAGCGAGTAGAGATCTTTGCAGGTGTACGCTATGCAGGAAGAGAGTTTCAAACTCCCCTCAGGGATGCTGATGGGCGATGAACAACAACAGGTGTAGATGGTGGTTTTCAAAGACGATGATGAATGCCCTAGTGGTAGCTCCAATGACCTCAACTTGGATGCAGACGCAAAGGGAAAGGGATGCAACGATGAAATGGGCATGACATTGTTGTCCCCTTCTTCTTCCTCCCTAAAATTAGCCACGGCAATGAAAACCATATTTGTCGATCCAAAGCCCCACATCTCGGCCCAATTCTAGACCTTCAATAAAGAGTCCCACCACTTGATGGTGTGTTGTATTTTGGAGGGCCAATTCGCTATGCCAGAGGAGATCAGGGGCGCGACCTCGCAGGCGGTGTTGGCCTCGTGGCATGGGGTGTGGAAGTATCGGAACAAGGACACTTCTTACAATACCAGGTGGAAGTGCATCCAGGACAAGCTCAACGCCCACATCGATGACCGAGGCAATGAGTTACTCTACTTCAAGAACAACTCCCGTTAATACGTCTCCCACATTGACCAATGGCAGGAACTCATTATGAGTTACCACTGTGATGCAGATTTGAAGCACCTAGGGTTCAAGGATACGGTTGAGAGAATCAAAATGGTAAGGACGAGAGTGAAGATTATGCAGAGATGCTGACACAATGGAGAAAAGCGGTGATGCCCTGATGAAAGATGCTCCATCAAGTGGTTTGATAGATGTTTTTGAGCAAATCAAATTGAGAGAGCATGGGTCAGAATAGTAGTAGCAATAAACAAAAAAAAATTTAATTAATGAAGTCAAAATTATTGCATGTAAATGGGCATACTGCTGTAAGACCTGGTAAGACATGTGTACCCCTAGGTAATTACCGGTAAAGTCTGGGTTAGACCTAGGTAATAGGGGGATGTCGGGTTAATAAATCCTAGGTAAAAATAAATAAAATTTAAGGGGGTAAGGGCTAGAGTGAGCGGGATTGTCTCACTTAGCAGGTTTTGGTTGGTTTTAGTCAAGGAACCCCAAGTCAAGTTTAAGGGGGAATTGTTAGATAAACTTGACTTAGGATAGAGTCAAGTTGACCAGATAAAAATTGATGGTTTTGGGGCACATGGTATTGTGCACCCATAGTATTCTTCATTGTAATGTAGGCCTGGAGGTGAGAGGTGAAGGTTCACTTGGTCAGATTGGCCAGGGTTTTGGCCAATGCTAATGAGATATCATTAGGTTGGGTTTTTCCCTGGATTTGGGGGTTTTCCCAGATAAACATGTGTGTTTATGTGATTATGGTTGTTGCTGGTAATTTTTATATTTATTCCTTTCGGTAATTATTTATGTTATACAGTCAAATTTCTTAACACTATGCATCATTTTGTTGTTGGTTCAACCGTATCCAAGAAAACCATGTGCATGTTAGCAGACGAGTTGTATGAAGGGGCTGAACCAATGCACCGGTTGCAATAGAGGAAAGAGTTCGCTTCAACAAGATGTCACCATGTGGTGCATGGACACCATCATGGATGACCAAGCTTGGCATCAACTCACCACCTTGACCATCACAAGCATGTCAAAGAGTTGGTCCCATCATAGTGGACTGTGTGTCAGTGATGCCTTGCAAGGCTTTCTCAAGCCATGTTGTCTCACATGAGTACATGTGCATTGTAATGTTGAGTCATGTCAAGTGTAAGTCAAGTGTCAATGGTTGGATGCAACAATCATAGAGTAGGTGAAGAGTCATGAGGGTAGTTAAACTATCACAATGGGGAATTTCAAGGGTCACCCCACCCTTTTCTATAAATAGCCCCTCATAACTCATTGTAAGGGCTTTTGGTTAGCCAAGCTTCTACTAGGACTATTTTTAAGAAGGCTTGGAAAGTATTGTAATGCACCTTGGCTTCTCCATTACACGGAGTTAATACATCTCTTTGGAGGAGTAGGCAGATGTGGTTGTAACATTTGACTATGGGGGCTAGCAAGTTTACATGGTGTATTATAAGATTGTGACTTACACTTATTTAATAATAAGAGACAACACATTTTCATGCATAAGTTTTTATTGCAGTTGGACTGTTGTGGTTTCCTTAATGATATATGTTGTTTAACTTACTTACTTGTATATGAACCGATTTGTATGCAGTTATATGAATCTTGTTGTTAATGTGTTGCATACGTTGTTAATGTTGTCACCGTCTGTGTCGATTTCTCCTCTGGACATCAAATAGATCTTTCTCATGAACCTTGCTATATCAACCGTCACACTCGTCTCGGACTGATCTATGAGTGTTGTTCATGTTATCTTACATTGTATGTTGTGATTGCCACATCTGAGTGAACTATTCCACCAAAAGCTGTGCATGTCCTTTGTGTGGTGTGTTCCTAGCCGAGTTGGGATTGATCCCTTACAACCTAGAACTCACCTTCACCTTCCTCTCCCTTTGAAGCATTCGAACCTCTCGTACACATTCGTTGACTTTCTGCATTAGTCACACCCTTGCTAGTGATAGAGTTATCTTACTTGCCTCTGTGCAACATCATGATCAAGGCATTACCTTACAACCCATTACTGGAACTCCTACACCAAACGGTATGAGGTCTAATTGGGACTTCTTACCAGGGAGATCCCCTTGACATGTTGGTGGGTCCAGAACCGTCAAAATTCTTGGCACTATAAGGAGGGCTTGATGACAAGTAGTGTCCTCTCATCTAGTTTTGAACCTTTGCATATCTTTCATGGAGTCTTGCATTCTTCTTCCCCTGAGGTGATTTTTGAATCGTGAAGATGTCTCCATCTCAAGGAAGCTTTTCAATCTCTTATCCACTCACACATATGATGGTGAAGGAAAAGTGGCCTGGCCTGAGCACTTACATAACTTTCTTACCATGATTTATGAGGAAGATGAGCTTACTGATTGCTACTTGCATACACACTTCACGAATCTCCATTTCATTGGGTGCTCAGCCTACCGGTTGACATCGTGCACTCATGTGAGCACTTCTGTGATCTTATTAAAGACATGTTCTATCATTTTAATCTAGACCATCTTGGCCGAAAACTGTTATAGGAACAAAGGGCTTCGCATGAATCTGTTATTGATTTTTGGCAACGCTTTCGGGACTTACAGTTTCAAGCTCCGAGGAGGCAGATGACATTTTCTTATCTCTGGGACCGGTTCGAGTATTACCTTAAGAAATCTTCCCATCCCAAGAGAAAGCTTGAGATCAAGCCTCGCTAAAGCTTATTCATCGATGGAACTGCGTAATCTCATGTGGGAGCAGGCACTGTCTCAACGGACTGTCCACCATCCTCTCATTCAATAGTTCCACCATCACCCTGTGATGTTGAGGATCATGTTCAGACACTTGTTAAACCTTCACACCCTCCCAACATCACTCCACACAATTTTCCTGTAGATTTGATTGTGGGTCCTTCGATTTCTCATATGCATTATTTTTTTCGACCTCTATCTTCACACCTTGGTGTTCCTCCCGATGATGTTGTATTTTGTTCATCTATTCAGACTCTTCATTTGTTGTGAATGAGGAACAACCCACTGATGAGGTTGGTGTTGCATGACCAACATGCATTGTCATTCATGAAGAGTATGAGTGGGATCTTAAGCAGCAAAACTCGGTGAAGGATGAATCCCTTCTATCCAAGCCACCTTTGTTCTTTCCTAACATCGTTGGTGAACCTTCCATCCATGGTTTTGCATGTGTGTCTTCATCTACAGATGCACCCATTTTTGATCACTCACAGGACTCACCAGATGTTAATCCATCATTAGACAATGGAGAGGATAAGTTACTCATTTAAAATCCACTTGATCCTTTACCTGTCTTTTATGGAAACATAGAGGATGAGTTCGTTCTCTTTTCATCTACCCCGCTGTGTGATTCATCTAACCATGAGGATTCCGACCAACATCCTAGATTTTCTAATCTTGGTGGTTGTGATCTCTTCACATCATCATCTGATCATGATGTCAGTTCACTCATTGTTAATATGTCTAAGTCACTCGTCTACGAAGATCCATCTATCAACAAAGTCGAAACCCCATAGATCGTCAAGGCACTTTAGCCCGAGTTGATGGTTATGTCAGGCCCTCACTATCTTGAGGTTGGTTTCGCTTCCAATCAGGAAATTGTTCAAACACTCAAGGCTCCTCATCACTCATCTGTATGCACTCAAAATCAATCCAACACTCAGATTTTACTTCCTCCACTTGAAATACATGATCCCATTGCTCATGCATTGGAGGAGTCTTATATTGCAAGCGATAATTGGCAACCCAAGTTATCTTTGTTTCTTTCGTTTACTTGCATGTCACAATCAAGAGTGTGGTTATGCTTAAAAGTTGTACCTAGTGTCACAAAACACCATGATAAGTTTGCGAACTGCCCGTCATGCACATACACTCACTTATGTCCCATGGGCACTTTGAATCATGAAGTATGGTTGTATTCATTGTTATATCTTTCTTTCTTGCTGGTTCACACAATTGGGTTTCTCATGGACCAAGCCTTCCCCAACATGGGTCTACCAATGCACCGATGGCTACATTGGAAGTATCACATCACGTGATCAGGCCCATGTACTATTAGTGTAGGAGTAGGAGTAATGTTTTCTTTCATTTGTTTGCTTGCATGCTTGTTTTCTTACATGCTTTGTTTGCTTGTTTGTTTGTTTGTTTCACTTTCATTTTTGCTTATGCTCTTGCTTTTCTTTGTTGATTGTTAGTTCATTCGCTTATTTCGTTCATAGGTTAGTTCTGCATGAAACCATGTATGACTCTTGAAGTGAGTTGGGTAAAGTACAAGAGGGATTGTACAACTATCACTACTTGGTTATCTCTCATCTTGCCTCTGTATGATGAGCTTGTTACTTTTATTCCATGATACATCAAAGGAAAATATGTATTGTTCAAATTGAACCTTGGTGTAAACACAACTCTTGCACGCTAACTGGTGTCACCTTCTCTAGTCGATTGTTTTTAGGTTAACCCTTGTCAGCTCAGTCAAGTAGATTAAATTAAGGGGGAAACCTCAAAAGGCACGTCAGAGATACAATAAACTACTTCTCTACTGGAATGACCTCTTATGCTCTCAATAATTTGGGACCCCTCTTCTGCCTCTGAAATGAATAAGTTTTATGCACAGCAAAAAAAATAAAAATGAAAAGTCACAAATTCAAAATGAAAAATGAATAAGGCAAAAGAAGAGAAAGGCTTCCTACATATGGGGGTGATGCAAGTAACTCTGCTGGGGTACTAACCAGGCTCGCTGGCAGTGGAGCCATGCTTGTGTTCCTATGTGACTCCACAGGGTTACTGTCCAGGCTTTCTAGAAGTGGAGAAACACCAGAGATGGAATTAAGACTCTGAAAATTATACTGCTTGTGTACCTATATACCCCTCAGCCCCAATCGAAACAACAATGTTGTCTTAGCTTGGAATGTGTGTAAAGTGACCAAGAGTCTAGAAGATGTTACATCTTACAATCGAACTAGTGCGAAGCCAAGATGAGCTAAGAGCTGAAAAATAATTCCGAAGGTGTAAGACTTTCTTTTCACAAACAAGGTCCATTTAGAGAGTTGGAGTTCTACCAGTGTGTTACCAAGTGTTGTAGAAGCTACAACCACCATCCAAAATTTTTCCTTAGCAAGTTTTGGAGCCTCCCTACCAACCTTCACAATAGCTTTCGTTCCTTCATCAAGTTTTCAAGCTTCAGTGTCTTTCTCGCTCAAAGGCAGCCTGTCAATCATAGTTTGATCTTTTCCCTTCATAGGTTGCTCACTCAGGCTTGGTCTAGCTACACGCTGAGCAGCTTCCCCTTGAAAATTGTGCATTTCTGGAGGTCAACTAGTCTTCCCTCCAGAAATTGTGCAATCCTCTTTGAGAGCCTACGAGGCTCCAGGATTGCACAATCCTACCAGCCAATCCTCCCAGCAAGATTTGCGTAAATTTTCCTAGTATCAAACTGTTCACCCCAGGATTTTCCCAAATCTGGGCAACAGTCAGCTACTCTACCTAGGAATTTCGCAAGTCTCCTAGGTAGCCAACCCAGCTTCCAGCCAGAAATGTGCATTTTTTATCCAGACTTAAACATGTACACAAAAAATTATAGAGATAACCATAAACACAGATATGCAGTGGAAATAATGCTTCATGTCATTAATGTAAAAATACTGAAATATTCTTACAAGGAGTAATGGAAATAAATCAGCTAGGGCGATGGTAGCTTACCTCTGAGAAGAGATCTGGTGGCTACCTGCCTCTAAACTATGTTGCAATGAGGCTCCATGGCCTATTTATTGTTGAGAAACAATGGAAAACCCTTAACATTCCAAAACCTAGCCCTAGAAGATGAAACACCAAACTGTGGGCCCCATTTGGGTAAATTGGTACATCAACTTCCCGGGGCCATAACTTTGGCATACAATCTTCGTTTGATGCGTACAATAGCTCGTTAGAAAGATCTATCCAAGAACTACCACCTTGGGAAGGGAAACATCAGTCCATGGACCCATGTTGCCCCCATATTTCCCAAAAACGTCGTTTAGGGCCTCAAAACGGCTCCGGAAGTTTAGTTCTCGAAAAAATGCTAAAAATAGTAAGTTGTGCTACCATTAAGGAAATTGAAAATGCTGATAGAAATAATGGTGGGGGTCCAGGTAGACTTGGCAGGTGGCCACCAAGATCAACCTAGATCATTCCTCCCCCCTTAGGAAGAAATGGTCCCCATTGCGTTGAGTTCCTCCATGAGATGAGGAAACTTTTGCTGAACTTGGTCCCTGGTGAGCCACTTGCCCTAGTTAAGGAGTTGGCCTGCTTTGAAAACTCGATACAGTTGGATATTCTATTGATGAGTTTTCTTGATCTGTGTGTCCATGATCCGATCAGCTGCAGCTTGTTCCATGCAATCTGGATTTAATTCTATGGGTGTGAGTTGTTCTGCAATGTCGGATGTGTCTAGTAATGGTGGAAAGTATGGCCGAAGGCGGTCCACATTCAACACTGTGTGCAAGCCAAGGAATGGGCGAATGTTGGGCTCAACTGCATTGTCTCCCACATCCCTAGTAATGGTGTAAGGACCATATCGGAGTGGTCTCAGTTTTCGATAGGCTCCAGTAAGGTGTTCCTTTTGCAAATGCAACTAGACTTTGTCGCCCACCTGAAACTTGTGTGGCACTTGATGTTGATCATGTTGCTACTTGTACTTGGCATTTGATTTCTCCAGAATGTCATGGACCTACTGGTGAATATATTGGATGTGCTTAATGAAGTTGGTTGCCTTGTCTGTTTCGGACTGGACATGAGCCGAATCTATGTGAGTAGCTATAAGTGGCACGGCCACATCAATGGGGCATAGTGGTTGGAATCCCAAGCCCACCTGAAAAGGGTTGTGGCCAGTCGAGCTGTGAAGAGCTTGGTTGTAGCTGTGTTGAACATAGGGAAGGCTCTCGTCCCATGTGCGTGGATGCTTTGAGTTATACATGTGCAAAATATGCACAATCATCCTATTAACAACCTCTGTCTGGCGATCAGTTTGAGGATGGAAGGCTGTGGACTTAGTGAGTTTGGTGTCCAGCATTGACCAGAGACTGGACCAAAATGTACTAAGGAACCGACTGTCCCGATCTGAGATGATAGACTGTGGGATCCCAAAGTGCACCCACACTCGTTCAAAGAAGAGTTTAGCAGTGGCTTCTGCTGTGATATTCTTCTTGCAGGCCATCATAATGGCCATCTTTGAGAACCTGTCGACGACCACAAAAAAACAGTCATTTCCATGCTCAGTGGAAGGAAGGGCTGACATGTAATCCATGGAGATGGATTCCCACGGTCGACTAGGGGTAGGCAACGGGGTATAGAGGCCTTGCTTCTTAATGGTCGGTTTGGCAATGTCACAGGCAGTACATGATTGGATGTACTTCCCAACATCCTGTCGAAGATTCGGCCAATAGAAATAATTTTGCAATACTGCCACTGTTTTCTCGACCCCGAAATGCCCAGCAGCCTGACTGTAGTGTGCTTCCCAAATCATCTTGGCACGCTCGCTTGAAGGAACACAAAGGTGACCGAGGTGGCATAATAGGGCATCGTGGAGGTGAAAATCTGCAACCTGCCGACCCTCCAAGAGTGTCTGGTATGTGTGGCCGAATTCTGGGTCGCTTTTGTAGAGAAGTGGCCAATCAGAAGTCTCGTGCCCGTAAGAGTTGAGCACGGTGGTTAGCACCATGATCGGTGGTCGACTGAGGCAATCTGCAATATTATTGGTGCTGCCCTTTTTATACTTGATATTCAAGTGAAACTGTTGCAGGTATGTAGACCACTTCTGATGGCGATCATTCTGCAATTTCCCTTGGGTCTGTATGAACTGTAGAGGTCGGTGGTCTGTGTGGATGACCGTTTCCTTCCCCAAAATGTAATGCTTCCATTGTCGGAAGGCCTGTACAATGGAATACATCTCTTTATCATAAGTGGGGTACTTCCGGACTGTGTCTGAAAGTGTTTCACTGTGATATGCCACTGGATGTCCATGTTGAGTAAGGACTGCCCCAATAGCATAGTCAGAGGCATCTGTCTCGACCTCAAATGGTTGTTGTAAATCTGGTAACGCAAGCACTAGTGTCGTGCAGAGGCGATCCTTCAACTCCCTAAATGCCTTCTGTTGAGCTTCAGACCAAAAGAATTTTTCTTTCGCCCCGCCCTTGGTGACTTGACTCAAGGGCCAAGAAATATGAGAAAACCCCAACACAAACATGCGGTAGAAGTTGGAAAGACCTAGAAAGCTACGGAGCTCTGTTAGAGTAATTGGAGAGGGCCAATCCTGAATGACTTGGACCTTGGCTGGATCGACATGCACCCCCTGTTCATCAATGATGTATCCTAGATATTGAACCTGGGTCATGCCAAAAGTGCATTTCTCCAAATTGGCACATAACTTGTGTTGCCACAGTGTTTAGAGAACCTGTCGGATGTGATGGAGGTGCTCTTCTCAACTCTGGCTGAAGATCAGAATGTCATCCAATTATACCACTACAAATGAGTTATTGAATGGTCGCAAGATGTCATCCATTAGTCTCATGAAGCTTGCAGAAGCATTCGTCAATCCGAAAGGCATAACCAACCATTCGAAAAGGCCCTCCTTGGCTTTGAAGGCAGTCTTCCACACATCAGAGGGTTCAATTGGTACCTGGTGATATCCCGACTTCAGATCGATCTTGCTGAAATATTTCTCCCCCTTTAGTTGATTCAGGAGGTCATCAATCCATGGGATCAGGTACCTATTACAGACAGTGATCTTATTCAGTGCCCGATAGTCAATACAGAGTCTCCAAGTCCCATCCTTCTTCTGTACCAACACGATTGGGCTACCACAAGGTGATGAACTCGGACGGATGTGACCTTTCTGCATGAGCTCCTGAATCTGCCTCTTGATTTCATCGTTCTCCAAAACGGAGCGTAGATAAATTGGTCCATTGGGTAGTGGCGCACCTGGGGTCAGATCGATGGAGTGCTTGACCTGACAGTGCAGAGGAACCCCTACGGGGGAGGTGAAGATGTCCCCGTACTCCTCCACGGCCTTGTCCATCTGTAGTTGTCGTGCGGAGGGGCCCTGTCTGGAGGCCGTGGCCACTGTCTTCTTCTTTCCTTAAGGGTGTATCATCAGGAAAACAAATTTCCTGGTTTTGGAAATGAGCTTACTGCATTGTTTTGCAGTAATCAAAGAGATGGCGGTAGGCAGTGATACCTCTGGTATCCTGTACAACTTATTTCCCAATGTAATAATAACAGCATGAGGCCTTGATTCATACACAGCATGTCGCTTCCACAAGTATGGTTGTCCTAATAATACATCACAAACTTCAAGGGGAGCAATGTCACACAATACCTCA